>PVHY01011608.1:0-47308 GCA_004024945.1 Uropsilus gracilis | reverse complement strand
TCTTAACAAGTTAATTATGCTTCCTATATGTCAGTTTCCTCACACATTAAATATGAGTAGTAAAGCAGATCTGTTGACAGGACTCTTAATGAGATATAGCTAATAAAAAAACTAGTAAAATGCATTTCAAATACAGTGTGAATACTTAAGAGCACTTAAATAATGGGACTTATAGCATGACTGTTTTTGTACTTGATATCTGGCCCCAATTCATCATCATTATCATCAGCAGCATTTATTTAGTAGATTTAAATCTTCTTGATCTTTTCCATACAGTGTTTATATATGCACTCAATATTAATTTATTAAAGTATTCAGGATCATGGAAAGAAAAAGATATCCCTCACTTTCCTAGATTTGTCATCTCTAAATCACTTAACAGTGGTTTTATTAACTTAAGTTAATAGCAATCTTATGCTGACATCCTTCCATAGATCACATGAAAAGATATTTACCAATACCTTCTAATTATTATTTCCTTGTCATAAAATAGGTATCATAGTGTGGATATACTGCTCTGATATTTGTCACCACTCTACTTATTTGGCTCTTAAAGAAGGTTTGTTTGATACCTGGGTTGTCAGATCAAATTATAATAAATCCTTTAGCTATGTTTAGCCCCTTGGCAGTGGATGAGTTGGAAATTTAGAATTCAGAAGCAGATGGTTTAGGAGCATGGTAACTAGATATGAAGCTTTTAACTCTGTGTCATTGGTTTAAATTTGAACTTGGTTGATCATTATTGGTGTTCTAAACAAGATGTAAGTGATCTGATTTGAATTTCTAATGAACAGCACGCGTGTCATAAAAACTCATTGCTCTTGCCACTAATTGGCATTCTTATTGTCAGCATCAGGATAGAAGCCAAGGACTGAATCAGTCTGGAAACCTGAACTGCTGCTGTGTCTGAGTCATCAGTCTAGGTGGCCCATTCAGCCTTTGGCCTTTCCTTAGAGTTTACAGCTCAGCACAACTGTGTGTACTTCATTCCCTATGACTTCACAAAGCCGGATGAAAAAATGTTTACTTAAAATATATATCTTAAGAATAAGTTACAATGATGACTAATATGTATTGGTCATTTACTAGAAACTAATTAAAGCATTAATACCACGGTACTATATTTTGTTCCTACTTCTTAGAGATGAGGAAACTGAAGCATGGAGATTGAACAACTTACCCAAAGCGTCTCAGATAATAAGTAGTGGAGTTGGAATGCAGGACTAGTACAGCTACTCTCTGCCTGATTGTAGTATTTATTTGATTTCTTCTATCATCTAATTATATCAGTGATACATTTTTTAAATCTACTTTTAAACTAACAAAGCATATAGCAATGTCTAAGCCTTAAAACTGCTCATCTTCCTGTATACTTTTTTTTAATTTTTTCTGAGAGACGCAATATATCTTTCTTACATATGATTACACATGCAGCATTATTCTACATTTAAGGTACTTAAAAGTTTTAATTTTACAATGACTTATGTTCATCTTTTTGTTGTTGTTGTTTGATTTAAGCAGTATCTGAATATGGAAATACTCTTTGACTATCTTTCTAAAGAAACAGGAAAGAGATAAGCAAATAAAACCCTGCCAATAAGTTCATCCCAACACAAGCACAGTGAATGATAAACAAATAGCAGTCCAACTTCCTCTTTTTGTTAACATAGTATTTAGTTTATTTCCACCTACTAGTTATTAAAATTTCAAAGTCAGGTAAAAAAATTTAATCTGGTTCTCTATTTTCCAATAATTCCCATAGTAACTAGGGAGAAAGTTTTTAGCGTTTTGAGATAGACAAGTTTAGGATAACATCCATGGACATTTTAATGAATAAAATAATCTGGTTCTTATAGTCTTCTTAAGATAATAAAGTATTATTTGCTATAACTGCCAGTCAGAAATATAAAATAATCTATAATCACATTTAAATGTTTCTTTTCGTTGCCTTCTATATCAAGCCAGGTAAAGAACCCATTTGACACAGCTTTATTGCTCCAGTTTAACAACTAGATAAAGTTAGGGGTGTTCCCCCCAAATAGCTCTTATTACATTAAATTGATATTATGAGCTTGGCAGTCTAGATTTTACTGATTTGTACTTACATGTAGCATGTTCATCCTGGTTTTTAATTTACTGAAGTTTCAAATAGACATAATAAAGACCAACTTCAAAAGCAGTTCTATATGATGTTGTTTTTCAGACCATAGTCACCAATATGTGATTATAAATAACTTTGAAAAGATGAAATGCTAAGTAAATGTTTACGTAAAATATAGCAACTATATGACCTCATGCCTAACAGTGCTGTGTCTAATGATTTGCAGATATACATGCACATGAGAATTGTCTTTTGTTACTTTAGTTCTTTTAAGTTATTTCTTTGGTCAATCAGAGATAATAAGTCATTGATATTTCCAAGGACTTTAGAAGAAACCACTAAATCAACATAATCTTAGTTATGGACATCTTCTTGTTGCTGTCTATCTTCTGACTTTTTCCAAGTTGACCACAAAGTGCAATACTAACAAACAAGAAACAAGAATATCTCTGAGAGGGGGAAGGATGCAGTAGAGAAGAGCTTGGGCTTGGAGTCATGTAGACCTGGGTGTGAATCACAGCTGAGTAGCCTTATGCATATTTTTTCTCTGATCTTCAGTTTCCTCCTTTATAAAAAGAAGATAATGATAAACTTTGTACAAACTCAAGTACTTTTCAGAGTATACTTCCTGAAAACTCTTGCAGATCCCAAGATTTACAAAAACCACAGTAACATAATTTATTCAGTTTCATCCTCCATAAAATGGGAATAATGATCTATAATCCCTGGATTTTGTATTAAGTTAAATTATGTATTAAGTATGAACAACAATGCTTGGTTGATGTGAACACTAGGCTAGTTCAACTAGGATCACTCACACAACTAAGTAATTTACTCTGAATTCTCTTCTTTTGGGCAGTCCAGTTTAGAGTTAGTCACAAATAGTTGAAATCTTTATGTAAATTAGATCTATCCTGTATGTTTTAAGTGTGCTCATTATTGGTGAGGAACTAGGGAACTGTCTGTGACATGAACTAGGATCCCAAAAACTAGGGCATGAGAGTAGGCAGAGCTGCCCCTCACTTTTGGACAGTAATGTTCTGCTGTACACAACTCAAGAAGACTATGAAGCAAAAAAGAGTCTGATCTTTATGGTAAGGATAGAAACAAAGATCTGATTAAAACAAAGAGCAAAGTATCTAAAGGTTATCAAGGAAACTATTATTTCAGGAGGACACAAAAGTATGAAAATGTCTCTTATGGAGCTTGTATGGAAGAACTCCAGCTGATGGGGTCTGATAAACAGCACCAAGCTTTTTAAAAAAAAAAACTGGGGTCTCCCATGTCAATTAACTCAAAAATTGTGAGCATCCTCTAAGTCAAAGTGAGTCCTTACTTGGTAACTGGTACACTGTAAACATTCATTCAATCATTTTTTGCTCCCTTCCACATTTGAATTATAAGTATTTCCATGTGAAATTAATATAATACTAATTAATGACAATGAAATCAGTCAATGTTGGTCAGAGTTTAGCTCATTTGATCTTTCCTAGCACACAGTAAGTATTCAGTAAATATTTGAATTGAACTGAGTAAATAATTAAGTACAACCCACTCACTGATTGCTGTTGTTTTTATGACACTCTATGAACAAATATTCATTAAATGTCTAAGTTGTGCCATGCCTAAGTTCTAAGATTAGAACTGTGTGGCCTGTAGAGATTTTTTTCTATTTCTCTGATTCTGAAAGAATTGTTCTAATTAAATAGATAAATTAAAATTGGTTTTATTCAGCAATATAAGAAATTAATAACTAATTATATTGAGAATTAGAAGAAACTAAACAAAATCAAGGAGAAAAAATGTCAAAGAAATATTAGAGAAAAGAAGGATTTAAGTAAAAATGTGGGAGGTAAAGACAGAAGACTTTATATTTTATAGGAATGGGATGACCACCTTTCTTGTTATATAAGGTTTCTCTTATTCTTGGCTGAATTTTGCAAAATATCAGTGGATTGTATACAAATAGATTTATCCCTTTTATTGATTTATTGACCTGTATTTTGAGTTAAAATTTACTTTCTAGGCTAGAAGTTGAAAGAAAAAGAGCTCTAAGATATGAACAAGAGAATATGTTCAATGAGGGTTTAACTAGACCATTCTCAGTTTGGAATAAAAAGCATTGAGAAAATGAGAATGAGTGAAAGGGTGAAATAAAAAATGTTTTCCAGCTCTCCCTACACTTAAGATATGCTGTTTGTTGATAGAAAGTTTGCTAAAGCAAGAAAACATCAAATGGATAGATTTACATGTAAATAAAAATGTGAAGTTAAATAGAGATAGAAAAATAAATTCATTTTTAATTTCCCATGGTTGATACTCTCCTAGCTCTCTTCTGTATTCTTCCCTTGGCACCAAGTTGCTTACATTCATCATTTACTAATTTACTAATTTATGAAAGATTTAGTATAACATGATAACTTCCAAGAAATGTGTGTCAATCCTTCTTATTTTAGGAAACTAATTTTATTGCATCTTCTTTGTGAAAATAGCGCTACACTTAGTCACATGCTATTTTCTATTCTCATTTTGTTTCTGCTAAATAAACACATTACTAAAACCAAGTTATAGCCTTAATAACCCTGTAACCATCAATTCATGTGAAAAATAATGCTGAATTTCCTCCTTGGGGTGATTTCTGACTTTTACACTTAACCTGCATTTTACTCTTCATGAGCAGGCAGCAGGGCAATCTTTTTATCTCTTACTGTCTATAGATATTTTTGTTGGTGTACCATATAAATTTTGGGGTTATAGCTCCATACTTGATAAGGGAATTAGTTTTAAACTAAATGAGCTAAGTTTGAACCCACCCAATTGTGTAGCTCACTGATTAGGTAACCTTACAACCTTAGTTTCCTCCTTGTAACTACAGATAAAGATACCCCACTGGGTTGCTTTGAGAATAAGTAAAAGATAATGTAGGCTGCTATTATGTGGAGTACAGTCATTAGAAAAGTAAATTCCTGTTTTCCTTCTGTCATATCATTGGTGTTAGTGTGAGTCATGCATAGAACATAAACTTTGTTTTCAGTCTTCTGAGATGTCTGTGTTGTCCCAAAATAGAAGCTGTGTAGAGTCACCCAGAGCCTAATATACTGATATTTAAGATATTCAGGGTAAATGTTATTTAGAGAGAGTATTTTAACTATTTTCCTACCTCTGACTGGGGGGGGGGGGGCGCGAGGAGCCATGTTGATGTGCTGAGAAATAACATCAGAGCATTTAAATTAAGTTTACTTTTCAAAGAACAAAGGTCTTAAATTGTCTGAGCATAATGACTATCTTAAATAAAAACAAAAAGTAGGTCTGTCAAAGCATTCAGATTGCCTTTCAATGCCCTCCCCCTGCATTTTAGCATTAACACCTAATGCCTCCAGTCTCCCTATCAATTCAACTGAACTACTACATATAAACTTTAGCCCTTATTCATTCTCTCCTATGCTTACCTCAGCTGCCTAACCCCAACATACTGTGAGTTAAAGGCAAATGCTGTGCAAAATGGAGGTAGCAGGACTTGCCTCACCAGGTTCTAAACTATCATGACAATTTTCTGTTAACTGTAATTCATATTAGCTTGTGACTCTTATCATGTTACCCCATCTCTTTTCTCTTCTACACATGCTTCCAAGAGTCTTGTCTATGAGGTCTCAGTTTTATCACTAATTACTGAATTTGTTTTTGTTGGAGAATGATCTCATTACCTTGAAAAGATTTCAACTTTATTGTTCAAAAGTGTTTACAAAGGCAATTTTTTGCAGCAGACTATTGGGAGGTAAGTGATGTGTATTCTATAGTAGATTCAGCCCAGTAACTCACGCAAAGTCAAACAATGGAAAATTGGTAAATTCAGAATTTGGACCCATGAGCACCTGATTCTGATTTTCTACTCTTGAAACCTAAAGGACTCTATAGTGGAGTTTTAGAAAGCAAGGACAGATTTCCCACCTTCAGTCCTTCTTGTAGATAGCTACTAACTTTACAACCTAGTCCTGGAAGTAAAATCCACTTTGGGAGAAAAGACTCCACAATCAATACCTAGTAGCTGCACGAGCACTGTTTCAACCTTCATTATCTAGATTGCTTACATACTTAACGTGTAAAAAGCACTCTGAATACATGATTGCAAAAATATAAAATTTTGTGCCATGTGTCAGAGGAAACCTTCAAGATTTTACAATTCAGTATTAAAGTCCTCTTTAGTACTTTATTCATTCTGCATTTTTAATAACCTGTCTTAGGTTATTTCTTTTAAAATGTTGTAGAATATATTTGAAAGCATTTGATTTTTTTCCTTTTACATTTTTTCTTCTTTTTATGTACTTAGTCATGTAAAAGAATTTTAGTCTTGGCTTAGATCAGAAAAATTATAAATTTAAAATCCTACATAGTGTTCCTTTAAAGCCTTTATTTACAAAGAAAGTATTTTATGTTTATTTTTACCCTTAGTTTTTTTCATATATACAAGATATACCAACATTCAAACATTTACAATGATTATGATCACAGACTTAGAATTAGTCTTAGATTTTGTGTCACCTTGGACAAGTTTTTAACTTCTTCCTAAGCCCCAAATTCTCAGTTATAAAATGAAAATTATAATAGTACCTACTTTATTGATTATTATTGGGAGACATAAAATAGCATAATGTTCATAAAGTGCTTGTAAGATACCTAGCACATAGCTAAGAAATGTTACCGTATTTCTACAGGGATAATATATTTATATATGTGCTAATGTAATCATTCTATTAATGTGGAGAGAATACATACCTTTAGGAGTACATATATGATATTCATTCTTTTGGATTTCCTCAGTAAATTAATGTTAGCCACAGGATGCTCTTTTTAAAAATTCTAGGAACAAATTCTCTTTCAAATAATACTTTCTAAAAAGTGTAAACTTTGATATGTCCTATATATCAAAAGCACAAATAAAGGAAACCTTATTTGTTTTCATGGAAGCCACAGAGTAAAAACTTAATCTAATTAACCTAAAGTTGAAAGAACAGACATTAAGCACTGTAAATAATTGTTTCCATATTTACTTTAATAAATATATTGAACATAACTTTTGTATCAAAAGTATTTGTACATATCTTATGCATCCATTATATGGTTATATTGTGCATTCCTCATAGTCTTTTCTTTAAAATTTTTAATTGCAGTATGACTTTCCTTTTCATCCAGTCTAAGGAGAGATTAAGAAAGTCTATTTCCACCATCCCTTCCGGCTAAGGACATCGTGCAGACTGAGTTATTAAAGTTGATCTGAAAGAGCAATCTGTTCTAAATGACCAACCCTGGATCTGCCACGGAACCCTGTAAATACCCTTCATTACTCTGGTAGGGTGGTATCACATTTCTTTCATGCTGCTTCTGTGGCCGACACAAATTAGGCACTGAGATCTGGACTTTAGATGAGCCTGATTGATTGATATAGGAATGATGCTTCTCCTGACTGGTAACCACAAATACTTTTCAAGACAATATTTTTAAATAGGTGCTATTTACAGTTTTTGTGCCTGTTTTTACAGTTTGTTTGTTTTTTAACTAAACAGGTTTTTACCTTGTGGTTTTAAATGTTTCTGTTTTCCCAGGCTAGTATGTTCACAACCACTTCAAGGAAAAGACATTTTTTTCAGGATTTCATTGTATTAATTACATTGTAGCATGGGGTTTACATAAGACCTTCTGTAATCCACTATACAGCTTTGTTTCTGATGGCTAAGAACTTGTCTCTGGTGAGTATTTTTTCTCATTTAAAAAGGTTGGAAAATACATATATGACTCTGTACTTTAAAAATAAGATGTAGAGGATTATTATTTTTATCAATATAAATTATGAACTTCAAGAAAAATTTTGAAATGTTGTTATATGCAAGCAATTTCTTTTCGGGAATTGAAATCTCTCACACTAGGGAAAAAATAGCAAATATAAAAATTTTATATGAATCCACTAGCACAGAAACTCTTGAATGCTTGTCCCCCAAGTGAAGACTTCCTCTGTCATAGATCTTGCAGATTCCTTGGCATTCCCATGGATCATCCGAATGTGAGTAAATTGTTTCTGTAACTGAGTGACTGAATTAAGATAACAGCTGAAGGCAAGCACAGGATCATATTAAAACCATAATAAACACATGTTGGAATGGCCACTCAACTTTATGGGGGAAGCTTAAGATATGTAAGCTAGTGTTTGCTTGTCACTTCTGAAGTTTGTTTTTAAATATGTTGGATATATTTTTTAAGCTATTCTTTATAGCAACCAAACTAACGAAATTCAAACCAGTAGGTTTTTGGCAAAATGTTTATACAAACTCCTATTGAGAATAAGTCGCATGGGGGTACTACTACATTACTTGGAGCAGAAACTAATTTTAAAAAACTGGAATCTATAAAATGAGTTTTATAAATTATAAACAAGTTGTTCACAGTTACTGATTATTTATTTTTAATATTTTTATAGTCTTTTACCAAAAAGCTCAAAACATTTTGTACACTATCTGTATTTGAAAATGTTACAGTGAAAATGAAGATTATTTATACTCAGAAGTGCTTTAGCTTCTTCTATACTGTTTTTTGCATTTAAACTTATTTTAATTTCTAATTCCACTACTCTATTTTTGTCTTTCAGTATGGGTTTTCTCACACCTTAGCGTTCTATACCTAGGTGAAATGTAGGATACCAGGTTTAAGATGTATAGTTTGCAGGAAAGTAAAAATGTGAGCATTCAGAGTGTGCATAAGCATTTCCCTTTAGAAAATCAAATGGTAGCCATCTATTTGCAGCCAGAAATAGAGGTTTCACTTCCCCATACCTAGTAGCATTTACATTGACTATGCCTCACAATCTGTCTATAAAAAAGACCTTCTCTTTAAGTAAAACCTCTCTTTAAATAAGAACTTGCTGGAGCATCTACACAACTAGAAAATAAAAAAACACAATTAAGTAGGTATTTGGTTAGTCTCAGCACAGGATTGGTTAGGTAAGAGAACAAATGAGCCTATACCTTGAAAATCTGAATTTTTGCAGTAGTGAGAAAACTTATCTATATAATTCAATGCTTTATGTAATTTTTCCCTCCTTGGAAATAGTTCCTTTGATCCAGATTATTTAAAAAGTGCTCGTAAATTCCCTTTCATTTTGACTGTGTAAACAAAAAGCTCCCTAGCAAAAGGTATAGTGAGATCTCTGATGTGATCATAATAAACATTTTATATTGATTTGATATATGACACAGAGTTTAAAAAAAGGTAAGAATATCATTCAGTAAATTCCTTGAGTTCAGAAAATTTGATATATTTTATAAATTAAATACATAAAGTACTGCTTTGTTCTCAGTACCTGGTAAATGGCAGTGTCAGGCAAATGTTAATTGAGTAGAAGCATGAGAAGAAATTCTACAAGCAGATAAGTGGTTTAATTTAGAAACTTGATATAAATGATTGGGGTTTTTTGTTTGTTTGTTTTGTTTTGTTTTTTGAGACTAGGTCTCGCTTTTTTGCCTGTGGAACTGCAGGTTCATGTTGCCCGGGGTACCACAGACTCAAGCAATTCCCAGCCTCAGCTTCTCAGGTAGCTGGGATTACAGGTGCATGCTACCATCCCCAGCTATTTTGGGGGACTAGGTCTCCCTACCTGCCCCCACGCAGGACTTGAACCGTGATCCCTGGCCCCAGCCACGGCTTACAGACATGTGCCACCATCCCCAGCCTAAATGATGTATTTTATTCTACAAGAATCTTAGAATCTATTTGAAAAAAAAAAAAAAGGTATTTTTCTACATTTTTAAAAGTAGGTCTTCTAAAAGGAAGAAGTCAATGACTAAACATGGTCCAAAAAACAGCAAAAAGAGAGGAGTCAGAGTGACCAGGGGATTGAGGGGTGGACATATCCAAGGGGATCAACAATCATGTAAATAAAATAAAATAAAATATATAATTAAAAAAATTAACTTTACAGACAAGTCATTAAAAAAAAAGAAAGAAAGAAAAAAAAGAACAAGTAACTCTTCTACCAAAATAGATGAAGTTACAGAAAATAATCTCTACTAAGCAATGGGCTTAACTTTTTCCCAAAAATCATATTTTTAAAATGTACGAAATTAACATCAAAGAATGTATACTATGACAAAGTTGATATTTGAGCAGATGCTGTTTTAGCTAAAGATATGCTCTTTTTATTGATTTGTAATGCTTGGGAAAAAAGGTATCTGAGATGGCATAGATTTTTTTCAAAAAATAAAATGAAAAACATCATCCTGGCAACTAATACATGGATAGTATTCGTAATGTGTTAATTTTCATTTTTAAGGCACATCTGATAATTTTTTTCTGAAGACACTTGCTTCTACTAATTTGTTACCAGATTTATTCTCAGGCTAATGGGTTTCTCCTCCCCATTTGCTCTATTATCTCCAACTTTTAATGCTAATTATCTTCTCTGCTTTTGCTTAGCCTTTGGACAAGTAGTTCAAAAAACACTCAACTTTAAAGTCTTAGACCTCAGTTTCGTATTAGCTTTCCAAGGGCGAATTTCCTAAAATGTATCAGTGCTTAATTAAAGGAAAGTAAATTTCCAATTAGTTGCAACTAAGTTTCTTTTAAAAAAAATCAAGAATTGTCATGTTTCAAAAATAATATTTTCTTTGTTAGATGGAATATGATATAATAAATTTAGTATTAATTACAAATATAAGTCAATAATCAATTTGGGCCTCTAGCTATAAGTGAAATTCTATAACTAGAAAAATTTATTGACACCCACCACCCATAGGTGCTGTCCTGCTATAGAATCCCTTTACTTAGTTTTCTCCTATCCAATCAGGTGGAATGTTTCACAGGCACATGGTTTATACAGCTCAAAATAACTTGGGACCTGTGAGCTGACAAATGCTCTGGCTCCAGTGGTGACAGGTTGTCCAGCTTCTTACAGCCATCTTCACTGAAACTAAGGTTAACAATCCTCACTCTCTATGGACGGCTACTCTCTGTTTCCAAGGGCGTGAAGAATTTCCTTTTTCTCCTGAGCTTTCATCTAAAAATTCTCCTTGGACAATTATCATCACAGTGGAGTGCCAGGGTTGGACATCCTCATCTGGGTCAACTAAAAAAAGAAAGGTAATATCCAGATTTAAGTTCTCAAGTGTGTTTTGATAACAGGGCACTGACAGTGGGGAAAGGGATATTTCAGAGACCTAATTACTGTTGTTTAGAGAGAAAAATAGGATAGTTTTCTAATTATGTATGAGATAGAAAGTTATAAGAAAAATAAAGTTTTTAAATTGTAAAGATTTTAGAGGGAATTGATGAGACTCCTAGAGATCACAGCCTACTGGCATCTTGAAGAAAATATTTAAAAAAAAAAAAAAAAGGTGTGACATATTGTGTATATTGAGATTTCACACACTCACTTATTAAAGTAATGTTGGTCCTAAAGAATGTGTGTATAATTCTTATTCCTTTTTAAAGGAAATTAAATCTAAAGTAGTAAGACTCCACAGTTAAAGACTTTCATTTTAAAACTTTTTATCATGTAAAAGGATATGCTTGCTATATTTAGTGCTGGGAGATCTGCTCCCTGGATTAATGTACACAACAGCTGCAGAAAGTCTTGCTCAAAGGACATTGCTTTCTTCTTTCTCCTCTCTCTCTCTCTCTCTCTCTCGCTCGCTCGCTCTCTCTCTCTCCTCTTGCTCTCTCTCTCTCTCTCTGTCTCTGTCTTTCTCTGTCTGTCTGTCTATCTCTCTCCCTTTTCAACCTCAACAAAAAGACACTTGAAAGTCAGTGGCGAATTTTTGGCCTGGTACATTTATACTATCAGTACTAATGTACATCTTGAATTATATATTTTAAACCATATAACCAAAAAGAAAAAAAATGGGTAAATCTCAGTTTCTATTCTGGAAAAGTAAACATTACAATAATGGTACTAAGAAATGTTGTTATATAATCAACAGAGCCTTACTCATACTTGTTAAAGATATTAGCATCAATCAGTTTGAAAGAAACAGACACAATTGTCCAGTTTTCTTTCTTTCTCAAAAAATTATGACTTAACTGCTTCTACTTTGTGTAATCATGAAATGTATTCTACAAGTTCAAAATGAAGATTTTTGCCTTAGTTTTCAGTCTTTCCTTGTTACTTAGTAACACATTCACATAAACCCATACTTATTTTCTAATATTTGAGAATATCTATAGATGTTTATAATAAAAATTTTAACATATGCTGTCCAATACGCTGTAACAAACAAAATATTTAAAATCAAGGCCATCCCAGAAATTTGAAATATTAGATACCACTTACTTTGTCAAGAGACAAAATTATAGACATTACAGAATTTTATAATAATGGACATCAAACTGCTGGACACTGCCCGAATTCTGGAAATTTGCCTCCATTCCCACTTATAGAATCTGGCTAATGTGGAACTCACACTATGGAGTTAAAACCCCAGCATTCTGTGTATGTATAATTTGAATACAGACTGTATTTCATATTTCTACTACAATCTGCTTACAAACGTAGATAGTCAGTAGAATGAACTCAGAGCCACAACTCACAGATGCAAGAAACTGAATGAATTTTTATCCTGACTGAGTTTATCTTCCTGAAATTCAGACAGAGAGTTTTTCAGATTTAGTTTTGAAAAAATGGAGTGGCAAATAAATCAGGTTTTGCTGTGAAATGTCCTTAATGAACAAAGGTTAGTATATGAAAAGGTAATGGCTACATTTTTCAACAGTTAATTCCTATAGGTAATAAAAGTAATGAACTTATCCCAAGAACCTGAAAATATAAAATCAATAGTACTATTAACTTAGAATAGTTTCCTTCACTGACTTTGAGATTTGACAAAGGTGTCGTTCATTGTATGGCACGGCTTACAGGACCCTCAAAAAGGAAAAACCTTTCTTAACTTTTTTCCTCTACTAAGAGAGAAAGAAGATTTAAGCACAACAGAGATATTTTCCTAAATGTCTTTGGTGCTGCATAGAAATGTCATCCCTTTATTTAAAGGATGACAAAGAGCTTTTAAAGCTCCTGAAGCATTGTGCTTTTGCTCAAGCCAAGTGCAGAGTCCTCTGCTTAGTAATTTAAGAATTTATGTTCAGCAGATACATTTTTGATGGGCCTGCAGTTACTAAGTTCTTAGAGTTCATATATAATCAGTTCTAAGAGTTCATATATAACCAGAGTCACCTTGACAAACTATAGCCTGCCTGTACAGAGACTTCCACATGGTGTCACAGCACACAGGGCCTTCTGAGAGGAGCCTAGCACAATCTTTCCACCCACTTCTTGACCTAGATATTGAGAACTTGAGCCTATTTGGGGCAATTGCTCCTCTTCCAATCTAGTAAATTGTATTATGTCAATTTAACTAGCAAAGTTATCTTTTATCCAAATTCCTAAATAACAAAAAAAAAATGACAAATACTTAGAGACTGAAGGGGAAGAGAATGTTAATTTGTCCTTACTTTCCTTATTCAAAATGAATCTATGAATAATAGGGGATTAACACATCTTCTCTTTAAGGATTTCCTCTGTAAGATCAAAGTTTATCATGAATGGTGAAGTCTTGATAGTGATAATGAAACCTCTCATGCCTATCATTTTTGTAATTACTACCAAACACTTTTTTTCATTTTAGATTCCTGAAGTGTTCTTGCTTGCCTTTGATTAGCCTTTCTATGAGTCATTGAATGATCTTTTACTATTTCTTTACTTTCTTTCAGACTAGATACTGACTTTAGATTCTGACTTCAATACCCTTTACTAGTATTGCCAATCTCTTTTTTCTCCCACTCTAACTAAATCTTTGCCCTTTTCCACCTTTCTACCTTTACCAATTTGATTTAAAAAAAATAACGAGTGTCTACTCATCCTTGACTTTTTATCTAAAAATGTTTTCATTCCTTTAACCTCTCCCTTTTATAGAATGTCACTAATTGAAATGATTCCCATTAATTCTCTGCTCTCTTTATTGTAACTTTGTCTTCTAATGTATACATTTATCTGTTTTTATTCGCTGATTTCCTCTTTCAACTTGGAAGAATTAAAAGAATGGGATATATTATTTCCATATTGACATTGACATATTTCCATATTTCTCAGTTTCTTATTCTGATAGTGCAATATATACTTGTTGAAAATAAGTGCCCAAAGATTATGGCACTAAATTACTAATGCCATTCACACCAAAAATAAACTAAAAATAAAACTAAGATGGGGTAATTATTTTAACATTGAAGAGATGCATATTATAACAATGTATAGCCTCAAAGTGCATCCCATCTGGAGCCAAATTTAAAAGGTAACTATACCTAACTCTCCAGCACTACTTTCTGTGTAGTGGAATTTGATTCCTGGCATGTGGGGAGTTTCTCCAGAAGAAGTGATTTACATACTTCTCTTATGTGACATCATGGTATATAAAAGGCAAGATAAGCAAGTTAATACTAGCAATAAAGAGGGAGAAAAGCCTAATTTTGCCAAGTATTTTTCCCCTAAAGAACACTACAGATACAATTATACATTAGCAGAAAGAATTGCCTTAAATTTGTATAGTGCTCTATGTTTGTAAGTACTCCACAAATCTTGAAGCAAGGAGATTAGTTCTGCTCATCCTCAGTTTAGAGGCAAGTTACTTAAATATGTTCTTGCTTTCCCACTTTAACACCCTTCACAAATAATTATTATTAGCCTATTTTTATGTGGAACTAGACATCATGTTTATTTTCTCATTTAAATTTCTAAGGATACTTCATAGCCTGAAAACCTTTGTATTTATGTTTGAATCCAAGTTACCTCATATTAGACACTACCAATTCTCCAATCAATATCCAAGTTTAAGTAGTTATATCATAACAAAAGATGAGTTTATGCCACATGATATTGCTATAAGTCCGTTCATAGTCTAAAGAGTAACACTAGGCACTGTGGATTCAGCAGTTAACCAGAATCGAGATAATGCACAAAGAGAACAGAATCAAGCTTTGTTTTTAATGAACCAAACTCATTTATATTTTCAGAAAGATGCTATGGAAACAGTCTATGGGGAAAAAAATAAACTTCTTGTGTCATCAAGTTAGATTATACAGTTAACCAAAAGTCTGTTGTGATATTAAAGCCACAGTATTATTATTGTATTTCCAATCTAAGTCCATTTAGTCAATAATGTGATTTGATTTCAAGGGCAATCACTCAAGCTTTAATTCTTATTTTGAAAGTGGCATCAAATTCAAGTTTCAATTTGTAAGAAGCAGAAGAGAGAAAAAATTCAGTGTCTCTCTGAGCTTAGATGAAATGCCTATGAGGCTCTGAATTTCCTTTCCTAAAACTTGCTGCTACTTCATTCCAGTAAATGAGTCTACCACTAGTTACTCAGGTCATCAGTAGTAGAGTCACCCCTGACTTTTGTTATTGCTCTCATATTCCACTTGCATCCCATTAATAAATCAGTGATTCTACTTTCAAAAGATTATCTCAAATCTGACTGCTTTTCACCATCTCCCACTATGACCACTCATTGATTCAAGTCTTTCTTACCTTTCACAGCACATTTCAATTTTCTCCTGACTGATCTGCTCATTTCCACATTTACTTCCTTCAACTGGATTCTTTGTATAGCAGTCATGATTGAACTCTTTCAAAATCATGTCATCTATCTACTTCTCAAACTTCAAAATGGCTTCTTGTTACATGTTTAATAAAATTTGAACTCCTTCACATGGTCTGCAAGCCTCTACATGATGTAACCTTGGGCCTTTCTAACTTCTTTTCCATCTACTCATCTTTCTTACTCACCCCTGGCACCAAACATTTATCTTCTCAGGCTTTTGACACTTACTTCTCCCTCAGGAACATTTTTCTCTCTAGATGACTGCAAGGTGAAGTTCTCCACTGCATAGCAGACTTTGCCTGACCTTCCTAGCTAAAAAAGAAGACGCACACCTTCTCCTAGCCCTCATCATTCTCTATTCCCTTGCCCTACTTTATTTTTCTTCTTGACATTTATACCTCTCTAGTAGGGTGTGAGCTCCACCATGTCAGAGATTTTGTTTTTATTCACTTCTGAATCCACAGTGTCTAGAAAAGTGCCTGGAAAAATGTAGATGCTTACTATATATTGGATATGTAAATGAAGGCAATGTTATCCATAATAGCATTCTTCTTAAAAGTAAAGACCATATACCATTGTTTTTAAATTAATGCTTGAAAGAGAAAGTGATACATTTTCTGATTATGGATACTATATTAGTTTAACAAATTATATATATTTTTTCTCTGACAACCCTCTGTCATAGAATGGCTACTCCATTTGATCACTGAGCATTATTGAGATTCAGCTGTATTAAGCAATGTGCTCAAAAGGGCTCTTTTTTAATGTGGGAGCTAGAATTCAAACCCAGGTTTTCCAGTTTAAATCAGATGTCCTTTGATATCTCTAAGGGAAAAAGGGCATGGTTCCAGTTATTTTATCTACCATAAATTTTCATTTTCAAGTCAACTTGAAATTAGTCTCATTTTTACCATTTTATATTTTCTTTGTATCTGTAAGTTTTTGTAAATATAATTATTATTTCTCTCCTACTTTACCTAAAATTTTAAAAAGCTAAACAAAAAAAATTTAACAGAAAATTCTAGTGAATGAAAGAATTCAACTGATATTCACCTTATATATATTCTCTCTGTGTATGTGTGTGTGTGTGAGAGAGAGAGAGAGAGAGAGAGAGAGAGAGAGAGAGAGAAAGCAGGGAAATGGTATACAAAACAAAGTGGGATAGATAGAGAAGTAAATTGGCAAATTTAATATATTGTGATAAGTGCTTCTTTGGGGGTAGGGACTGTGAGTTTTGTGGACACACTGGAGAAGTTCAACCCAGGGAAAAGTTAAAACCCTAGGGCAATGCCTCAACTAAGAACATGTAGACAATGTAGGACTTGGTCCTGTAAGGAAGTAAAGGAAGGTGAGTCAGGAATAGCCTAAGCAAAGAATGTACACAAAGATCTTAAGGTAGCAGAGCTTATTTATGAGATCATTTGATAGATGTGCTGAGTTAACTACCAAGCTAGAGTTCAGTTTCCTTTCAAAATCAAGTCATTTCACTAGTTCTATTTCTAGCCATAGTATGTGACTATAACTTTATATAACAACAGCCATTATAGTAACTACTATTTATCAAATGTTTACTAACGCCAAACACATTTAATCATCAGTTCAATCTCTAAGATGGCTACTGCTATTATCACAGTTTTACTTATGAGTAAACTGAGTCTTGCATAGGTTAAGTAAATTTTTCAAGTTTATACATAGAGGGTGTGTCAGAACTGACATTTGAACCAGCTCTATCTCACACCAAAGTGTTAGGAACTAAACAATACATCAAACATAAAGGGATCCTTGATTTTGAATACCTGAAAGCTTTGTGATCATGAAAGTATCTCAGAATCATATACATCAGAAAAGTCACAGACTTTTTTCTTGATTGACCTCTTAAAAGTACTAGTTACAAAGAACACTGATTTCTTAGATGACTGGTTTATTTTCTATTTACATCATAAATATAAACTTCATTAAAATTTTTTGACATGATTATCACCTTTACCTAAGTATTGTTTTTCACTAGCATCAGTTGAGTGGCCATTGCTATGGCTAACCCTGTTTTAAGGACCTTGAATTCATAATATTATTAATCCTCACTCCCCTAGGAATAAAATGATTATCCATGTTTCACAAATGAGGAGCCTAAAACTCAGAGAACTTAAGTAATTTTCTCAGTCACACAACTGCTAAGAGGTCAAATGAGAATTTGAGAAAAAAATCTGTCTGAATCCAAGGTCAATACTCATTCCATGAGTTCAACTAAAAGAAGGACATCCTGATTTATAAATTTCTTTCTCACAATTTATATATACAGAAAAATAAATTAAGTTAATGAAATAGTTATTTTACAATTAAGAACTATTTCAATAAATATATGTGCTGCTGAAGCAAGCACTAAGAACTATTTCAATAAGTATATTGTACTTTAAACAGCACTTTGCACCATATTTCATATATCTTTAATTGTTTTTTAACTGTTTTTAATTATACAAATTATACAAATTTGTACAAATTATACAAATTTTCGTTGGATATCAATTACATTTTCATATATTATTTTGTGTACATTTTTTGTCTTAACAAAATTTAAAATAACCATATAGTTTAGATTATCACAATTTAATTAGCAAGTTTTTTTATTTTTGGAAATGTCTTTAAAATTTTTATATATCTTCTATATGATGATGAACATGCTTGTAGATAAATTTTCATGTACACCCAACACCTTTGCACTTTCAGTTAATCTTTATTTTAAGAAACAATGAACTTCACCCAAATAAGTGGCCTCAAAAGTGAGAATCTAAGGCTATGGTAAGCATATGGGAAAATATTTGCTGCTTCTAATCCTTTTAGCCATCTTCAATTGCCCTCTCAAAGCTACTGTCTATTTTCCCAATTTAAAGGTTAGCTTTAGATAGCAAAGTTTGAGAACTAAGGTAGTTCCTATGCAACTTTGTGATATGTAAATCTAAGGGAAATGGAGGAATAAACTGAAATAAGTTCATTATAGAATCTTAAAACCAGAAAAGACTTAGATTACTTTTCTCTGCATTTTTCTCAACATAAGACCTGGCATATAGTAACCAAGAATGATAGTTTCCATCTCTATAACCACCTGTTATTGGTTGGTGGTAACTGAAAGAATGCAGTGTTAAGGAAGTCCGGGTCATTGGGAAGGGTACTCTATAATCAATTAATTGCATCTTCTAAGGAGAGAGAGGGATAACAGCCTATGAGTTGCAAGCTTGTCATACCCCCAGTAAAATGTAGAAACGTTAATATAATACTGGTTTGCATTGCAAAATCTCTAATTCAAAGAAGTTTAAGCTAAAGTTATTTGTGCTCTTTTAAGACTGTAAAAATAATTCCTTTTTTGAATTGGAAATCTATTCATATAATTAAAATTCAAAACTCAGGAAAGCATATATAATTAGAAGTATCCTATCTTGCACCTGTTTCCAGTCTCCCATATTCCCTTTTAACCAGTATTAATTTAAGAGAATTGTATACAAGTCTCTCACTCATAATTTTGGATAAATCAGTTATTCTTTATTTGAAGTGCCTAAGTCATCACAGTCTTCAGAATATACTGGGCCTATAAATAACATTGAATTTAGATACTTGTCTCCAGTCAAATGACAAAAGCATTATTTATTTCCATGAGCTAGACCACACTTATATTTTTAGTAATTAGATGAGATAATGTTGTCAATACTTTTAATTTCTGTTATTTTGTTACATTCATCGTAAATGCAGAGCAAATTTCTGCTTACTAAACTTAAAAACTAAAACTTAAAACAAATTTCTATATAGATATTATTGAAATTATGTTTAAAATTATAAAGTTGGTATAATCATTTAATAACTTTTGTAAATTAAGTGTTTACTTAAAGAATTTAATTCATGTTTTTATTTTTAATTTTAGGAAAATTTCACTGAACTTGTCTTTATTTTACAATTTGAGAATTATCTTTAAGGCTTCAAAGTTTGTCAAGTATCAAAACTCAGAAATATATTATTTCAAGTTTTATGTTTTTAAGAATCCGTCATATTCTAAAATCATCCAAACTTTTTGTTATTGTATTTTGTGACAGCATGCAAGACGACAGCCTAGAAGCATCTACTTCTATATCTCAGCTTCTAAGAGAGAGCTATTTAGCCGAAACTAGACATCGGGGAAATAATGAGAGGAGTCGAGCAGAACCTTCCTCCAACCCTTTCCATTTTGGCAATCCTGGAGCTGCTGAAGGAGGAGGAGGCCAAGATGACCTTCCAGATCTTTCAGCTTTTCTGAGCCAAGAAGAATTAGATGAAAGCGTGAATCTGGCAAGACTGGCTATCAATCATGACCCTTTGGAGAAAACAGATGAAGCTCAAACTAGAAAGCGTCTTTCTTCTGATCAAATGAAACACTCATCTAAATCAAGTTTTGACCCTAAATTTTGCCACGATAATTCTCGGAGTCTTGCCAGTTCTAAAGAGAGTCCAGAGGAGGCAAAAAAGCCACAGTATAGTTCTGAAACCCAGTCCAAAAAGGTATTCTTAAATAAAGCTGCTGATTTTATTGAGGAACTGTCTTCCCTTTTTAAAGCCCATAGCTCCAAAAGGATAAGACCTCGTGCCTGCAAAAACCACAAAAGTAAGCTGGAATCGCAAAACAAAGTTATGCAGGAAAACAGCTCCAGCTTCTCCAATTTATCAGAAAGGCGAGAAAGATCTTCTATTCCCATCCCTATCCCCGCAGACACGAGGGATAATGAAGTGAATCATGCTCTTGAACAGCAGGAAGCTAAAAGGCGTGAAGCTGAGCTGGCTGCCAGTGAGGCCGCTAGTGGAGACACCACCCCAGGGTCTTCACCTTCATCTTTGTACTACGAAGAACCCCTGGGGCAACCTCCCCGGTTCACTCAAAAGTTACGGAGCAGAGAAGTTCCTGAAGGAACCAGAGTACAACTGGATTGCATAGTGGTAGGAATTCCACCACCTCAAGTAAGGTAAAAATGTCCCATTAATAATGTTTGGTAATTGCTTTCCATCTACTGAATTTATTTTTTAAGTATGTTATTTCAAGAACTGTATACCCCGTTTGAGAAAACAGTGAGCACAAGACAACAAAACAGTGAATAATCTGTATTTAGAATCCTGTGTTACTTTGTCTCCTAGCCTCCTAATTACTACTAGAATATGACTTATTACTTAAATTCTTTTCTGGATATATATGAAATTGCATCTTTTTCTTATGTTTTATAGGACATAAAAGTATTAGTTTTAATAATATTTCAGGACCGGACATGGTGGCACATGCCTTTAATTCCAGCCTAAGAAGGGAGGCTGAGACTGGGAATCGCTTGAGTCCAAGGGTTCGAGACCCCCCGCGACAACATAGCAAGACCTAGTCTCAAAAAAATAGCTGGGCGTGGTGGTGCGTGCCTGTAATCCCAGATACCTGGGAAGCTGAGGCTGGAGATGGACTTGAGTCGGTGGTACCTGGGGCAACATAAATCTGCGGTTCCCTGGGCAACATAGCAAGACCTAGTCTCTAAAAAATTTTTTTAATTAATTAATTAATTAATTAATAATGTTTTAACCTCTATATGCATGTTGATTCAAGGGATTCTAATTCAAAGACCTATACTGAGTTCTATTTTTCAAAGGCAATATTAAGCAATATTAAATATTATTTCTATAATGATATATACATTTTATAATCTGGTTATCCAAGTGACCTCTTTAAAAGAGTTGTTTTACTTTTGTATCTTAAGTACCAAGCATAGCTTCAGGCACAAAGCAGTCACTCTGACATGTTGAGTATACTAATGTTTAAAGAAACAAGAAAACAAGAAATTTGGCTTAAACCAAGAGTAATAAAGTTGACCCAAGATGTGGCAAAGGATTGACACTGTGCGTGCAGTGGGGATATGGCACAGCTCAGGCTATCTGTTTAGTCTAGGCTAGCTGGCAGTCACTCAAGGGATATAGCCTCCTCGTTTCTGGACATAGACTGAACTCCCTACTCACAAAGTAAGCCAAATCACTTAGGAGACCATTCTTCCCATTTTTGACCATGAGAAATTCAAATACAAAGGAACAGTCAGTGTCCCAGTGAGGAAAATCAACCAGGAAGATCTATAAGATATCCATCTTCCAAAAAAAACAGTAATCTTGTGATAACCCCAAAACTAGTCAGTTACAAAGTTAAAAGTGAAAAAGATGTGCATTACTTCCATGTAGCAGTATTAATTTTGCCTGAAAAGCATTTCCTTACATGAATTTTCATGCCAATATCCTAACCACTGATTTGATGACAATATCAGGAATCCCTAGAACTATTCTCAATGAATCACTACTAAATTTCATTTCTGCTATCATATTAAAGGAAAAAAATAGAATTTTCTTGGCATTGACTGTCATTGTTTTCCTAGTTCAACAATTTACATAGCTTTAATCAGAAGGCAAATATTTATCTTTTATGATATGATCAACACTGTGGTCAATGCAATAATAGAGACAATATAAATGTGTCACTGTATAAACCATAAGAACAATCAGAATTCAGAGAGAGAGTGAAGCTCTAGAATGGTCAAAGAAGACTTCAGAGACATGGGGCCTGGGGATGGGGGTAACAACCTTGAAAACTGAGGAGGATCCAAATAGAAATTTATTCATTATTATTTATTCATTAATTTTACAAATATCTATTTTGTTACTGAAATAACTCACTGAAAATAGAAAATAGCTGTGCATGATTAGAAGTCAGAGTTCTTGTTTTGAAACCAAGTCTAAAACTATTCTGAGACGGGAGGTCATAATCTAATAGAGCAATCAGACAGACAAGTAATCAAAACATTGCAATATTATGCAATAAGATTTTAAGAGCAGTTAGTGTAGGATGAAATAACAACTCAAAGGAAGATATGATTATTTTGCCCGGAGTGCAGGATAAAGGAAACATTGATGTAGGAGAATCCACTTTAGTTTGACAAAACCAAAGGAAGATGAAAAAAGTGCAAAATTCAAGAGACAAATGTTGTCAAGGAACTGCAGTACTTTGGATATGTGAAAAACATAGGTAAAAGAAAAGGATGAGAAAAATTGAAGAAACAGGAAGAGAAATGGGCCCTTTTAGCCAGGTCAACTTAACATTTTTTTTTACTCATCCTTCTGTCATCAGGTCAGTCATCAGAGACTGGAACAGTAATAATATTTTTAAATGATAAGGAAGATACTGATGTAACTGGGACCAGTTGATTTTAAAGAGCTTTGAAAGCAAGGCAGAAAAATTCAGACTTTGTTTCAAAACCAATTGAAAATCACTTAAGGTTGTGTACAGGGAAATACCAAGATGAAATGAAACATTTAAGTAGAATTAGACTGAAAAGATAAATTAGACCAAAAAGAATAGAGTACTGAGACCTTATAGGAAACTGGAGAAGGTGTCCTGGGCATCAGATGCTCTGGTCAGACTGATATGAGAACAGTGGAAAGCAGAGAAAAGATATGAGGAATAATATTTAGAAGAAAAGAAATCAAATGGTATTTTATTTGGTAATAGCAAAGGTGACTGACAATTTTACTCTACAAGTTTGAAGCTAGGTGCCTGAAGAATTATGGGTATCACTTTTTCTTAAGTGAAAGAAATATATATATATAAAACACAGAGTAGCACTGCTGGGCATCTGATGGGAATGGAGAACCATATCCAATAGACAGTCAGAAATTCAGAACTGAAGATAAAATGATAATAGTGGAATTGGAGACATGCTAGCAAATGACTTGGACATTGGGGACAGTCTGAGACAATATATCTGTAATGGCAAAGGGCCTCTCTATACAGATACCACTTGGAAATAGCTTCTAGTAGTGCTAGACTAGAGTAGTGTTTTTTCAATCCTTCCTTTAACAGTAATTCTCTTCCCACTTTTCTCCCCATGGTAAATCTGTTCCAAGCTACTGCAGTACATATTTTACACTTTTTTTTTAAAGATTAAAGAGGCTCGCGGTAAAGAGAACCTGCTGTCCCTCCTGCTCACCACTGAAACTCCTACATCACCTCCATAGAACCCAGGAGCACAAACTTTGATTCAGTGGTTTCCTTTTTTAAAAATGCATTAAAATAATAATGAGAGATTTTGGTTTCTATATAGGAACTCAACAATAAAAAGTATCCTTTTTGTCATTTTCACCAGAAAAAATATTAAGTATATCTGACAACTGAGGTCTGACCTTGTACTCATGTGTTCCTATGTTTAATCAGTATTTCATCCATGTTTTTACAATCCTAATTTCACAAATTAAAAAATATATTTTTGTATATATTGCTGACTCCCAAATTAATTAGGTAGAAATTGTTGCTTTTTAGGGTAAGATTCTAAATTACTGAAGTTAGCATTTCTGAAAATTGTTAATCTTGGGTATAGTTTTCCTAGAGGAGTTGTCTTAGAAAATGAACTATATTCATACATTAACCATAGATGAAAGAGTCCGCAGGAGTTCACAACAAATGGTTGTGATTCCCTTTGTGTCCTGACTCTAATTGTTTTTCTCTGGAATGCACAGCTGGGTCACACTAAGTATGTTTTCTTGTTTAGAACTTTTGAAGCAGTATAAATTTATCTTTTATGTATTTTGATAACTGCTTTGGCGGTTAGCATTTGTTATTGCTACTTCAGGACATGTGAATGGTATGCTGAGGATATGTTAGCTATAAAGAAAAAGGATACTTCAAATGATATAGAGGAAGCCTTAAAAATATCATAAAGACTTAGATATGATGTATTTTTAAAACATTACATTACTTAGGAATTTTTTCCTTGCACCTTTTAGAAAAATCTTCATTTATCTAATGAATATTAAGAGTTTATTATGTGCCAAGATGAAATGGTACATTTAAGTAGAATTAAACTGAAAAGATAAATTAGACCAAAAAGAATGGAAAAAGCACTAAGATTAAAGCAGAAATAAGAAAAAATTTTCTACTTTTGTAAAGCTTAGAATCTCGTGGGGGACATAGATAATATACAAAAGTGATTATATGATTGCAGTGGTGGTAAATATTATGAAGGAGGGTACGCTAATGAAGGCTGAGTAGTTTGGGGAAGGTTTCCTTGAAAAATGCTATTTCAGCTGAGATAGAAAAGATGAGCAAGCAAAAAAAAAGTAGGATGTGATGAAAAGTGTTAGTCTGAAGAAACAGCAAACTTGAAGCCCTAAGTCAATGAGACACTTAGTTTAAGGAAGTGATGTCACCAGAACATAAAGAGTGAGGAGGAAATGGCTTGATATTAAATCCAGAGAATAAATAAAGGCTAGATAGATGTAAGGGTATCCTAGAAAAAGAGCTCAAAGTGGATCCCTGGACCAGCAGTGTCAACTTCATCTGGAACTAAGGAGGATATACAGATTGACAGGTTCATTCTTGAACTTACTGAATCAGGATCTCTAGGTTTGAGACTGAGACACTGTGCATTTTTCCCCCAAATTATGTTTATATAGATTTATGTCTTTGTATCTACTCTGAGAATTAAAGGTTCAGACCTCTGCAAATGTATACGTTGACACCCTACCTACTACAGTTCTACTGGTCCCCTGCTTCCTAATAATAAACTCTTAACATATGCCTCTGAAACTGAAGCTACCAGAGCAGGAAGGTGATGGGGTGAGATTCTGTGTTTTTCACAAACTGCTATTTGTTCCTGTGCTGAGTACCTCTGCACTTTTTTCTTCAGCCCCCTCCTCCTTACCTGAAGAAACTCCCAGTTCTGTTCCTTGACGGGGGTGTTGTACTTAAGGTTTTGAGCACATGTCTCTCAATCATTTCTGCAGCAGTACACCCCTAATAGACTTTCTTTTGGAGTCACCTTGCTGTAGCAGGTGATCCTTTGAATTGTGATCTGTTTTGAGCGGGAAATCCAAACTAATTTCTGTGATGTCCACCTGTTTCATGGGAAACTTGTATTTTGCCCTTACAATTATAGAAATATAGGTTGGTTCCTCTAAATGTAAGTTCTCTTTCTTTCTTGGTCAATGCCAAGTAGTCTTTCATCTTTTTTTTTTTAATAAGAGCTAAGTATAAGCTTTTGCACTCTCAAAAATTATAGAATAGTTCTATAGAGCTATAGAACTTCCTCTCACGTCTCTACCAATCTTGTTTAATCACTCTCTCAGTCACATATACTCCCAATTGAGCAGAGATCACCAGGCTGAAATTTTCTAATTTTTTTAAAAAGAGTTTGGTTTTAAACAGATATGAAGTTTATAAATATTCATGTGGTGGTATAACCATAATAGCGTAAGCATCTGCATAGTCATTACCATTATTTTTAAGTCTCTCTCTTCCTAATCTGGCCCTTCCTCTCCTTTGATAAAATCATTATCTCACATCTTGTGATTTCTCTTAAATATTTATTAACATTTTTTTCATAGTTTTGCAACACATCCTTAAGTCCCTAAAATGTATTAATACAGAAGTATCTATAGGTTAAATGGCACAAAGTCCTGGATTTACACAGCCCATGATGAGGGATGCTGAGTGGGAAATGTAAAAGAAACATGCTTGACCATTTTTTGATGACTTATTGAAGCTATGTGATATGTGCATAGGGCTTCATTATACAGCCTTTGCACTTTGTATATGTTTTAAAGTTTGCATAATAAGAAGGATTTAAAAGGTAACATTAGTAAATTTTACTTTTTAAAAATTTACATCAGTGGGAACATATGTATATGTTCTTCTGTTACGTGAACTTTTTCCTTAAAAAAGTATGTCCATGATGTTGCATGTGACTCTCATTTACTCATTTAAAAAAATTATTTCTTTCTTTCTTTTTTTTTTTTTTTTTTTTTTTTTTTTTTTTTTTTTTTTTAAAAAATTTTTTTTTTTTTTTTTTTTTTTTTTTTTTTTTTTTTGAGACTATGT
Organism: Uropsilus gracilis; assembly: GCA_004024945.1. Taxonomy (NCBI): domain Eukaryota; kingdom Metazoa; phylum Chordata; class Mammalia; order Eulipotyphla; family Talpidae; genus Uropsilus; species Uropsilus gracilis. The sequence continues at coordinate 20,676 of PVHY01011608.1, read as the reverse complement.
CTTGGTATTTTGGCCAGGGGATGCCCAGCTATTTTTTGAGACTAGGTCTCGTTATGTTGCCCCAGGTGAGCCTCAAACCCGCGGACTCAAGTGATTCTCAGTCTCAGCCTCACTTCATAGGCTGCGATTAAAGGCACACGCCACCATGCCCAGCCCCTATTTATTGTTTTTTAATGAACCTTTTACTTACAACATTGTTTACCTTTGTACAGTATAGGATTTCTCCCCTCCAGTGTGGTGAAATGTACTCATTTTCATTGGTAGACATTTTCATGTGTCACTTAACGTTTGATTAATAACAGCTCACATACTTGATTGTGGTCCCAATACCAGAAGTATATGTTATGCAACACAGACTAGATCTGTGGTAGGCCATACCATCTAGGTTTGTGTAACTACACTCTGACATTCACACAATAGTAAAATCATCTAACAATTCTTAGGACATATGCGCATCATTAAGCAATGCACTATTCTATGATATTTTACAGTAAGGCCAAAGGATTATATTACTCATACACATTTGAGTTGTTATCTTTTTCCTTAATAGGAGTAATGTTATTGTAAATGTAAATACTCCTGATGGACAACTTTTTTCCCATTTACCCATGACTGAGAATTGCAGACAGAGTACTATTGTAACTTTATAATAATACTAACTTATTTTCCAAAGGTATTTTTTAATTTACATTCCCATTAACACTGTTTAAGAGTTTTGATTGTCCTACATCATTGTCAGTAATGATATTATCAGGCATTTTAATTTTTGTCAATCTTTGTCAAAAATGGACATATTTTCTTATTGTGATTTTAATTTTCATTCGTGTAATAACTAGTGAAGATGAGATTTTTAAAAATATATTTACTGACTGTTTAAGATTCATTTTCCATAAAGGGCCTATTTTTATCTCATTCATTTTTCTATATGTTTGTTCTTATTAATTTGTAAGACTTTTCAAAACATGGTTAGGATATTAGTCATATAACATGTGTTATGAAAATCTTCTCCCAGCTTGATTTGTCTTTCATTGTCTATGTCACCTTTTGATAATTAGATATTCCTTTTTTTTTCAAATTTATTTATAAATAAATTTCACATCATTGTAATCCCAGGTATTTACCACTCCCACCCTCCCCACCATTTCCCACCTTTCCCTCCTGCCCAAAGTTGTGTGCTTCAGTTTGGTGCTTAGCTTGTTTTGACTTTTCCTCAAGGCTTTTGTTTATTTTTTCACTATATCCCATATATTAGTGAAATCATTTGGTTTCTGTCCCTTTCTGTCTGGCTCGTTTCTGCTAGAATGATTTCTTCTAGGTACATCCAGGTTTCCATAAATTCATCAAATTTGTCATTTTTAATTGCTGAGTAATATTCCATTGTGTATATGTACCACATTTTTTTCATCCAGTCATCTGTTTTGGGGCATGTAGGTTGCTTCCATGTCATTGCAATTATATATAGTGCTGCAGTAAACATCTGAGCAGAGGTGTCCCTTTGTACCCACATTGAGGTCTCTTTTGGGTAGATTCCCAAGAGATAAATGGCTGGGTCAAAGGTAGTTCCATTTTCATTAATTTGAGGGTCCTCCACACAGCTTTCCAGCTTTCTTCCACACAGTTGGACTAGTTCACATTCCCACCAGCAGTGTAAGAGTGTTCCTTTCTCTCCACATCCTCGCCAGTACTTGTTGCCCATTGTTTGGATGTGGGCCATTCTTACTGGTGTAAGGTGGTATCTCATTGTGGTTTTGATTTGCATTTCCCTTATTGCTAGTGATGATGAGTAATTTTTCATGTGCCTGTTGGCCATTTGTATTTCCACTTTGGAGAAGTGTCTTTTTAGTTCTTCTCCCCATTTTTTATTGGGCTTCTTGTTTTGCTTTTGTTTAGTTGTGTGAGTTCCTTGTGGATCTTCGTTATTAAACCCTTATCACTCTTGTGGAGGGCAAAATTTTTTTCCCATTTAGTTGGGCCTCTTTTTGTTTTTTCTGTTGTCTCTTTTGCTGTACAGAAGTTTTTTAGTTTGGTAGATGTACTGTTCCATCTGGAAATCAAGGTTGGTACCACCTAAGTGGGTTCCTGCTGCAAGGAGTTTGAGGATATCCTCCTCCTTCATTTGCAGGACATCAAGGGTTCCAGACATTGTGAAAGTTTCCCTTTAAGTTACATAGGGAACTGAGAATAATACCATATGGACTCCTGTCTGGGTAGTGTGGAAAGGATAATTAGATATTTTTAAGATATTCTTAAGTTTAGTATCAAATTCACTGATTGTTTTCCTTTATGTTTTTGTTTTTATAATTGGTAACTAAGATATTTTTTCTAACCTCAAAGTCATAAAGACATTTATATATATAAATCTTATAACATACTGTCTTCTAAAAGTTTTATAATCTTACCTTTCAGAGTTAAGTTTTTAATTCATTTAAAGTTATCTTTAGTGAATAAAAAGAAACAACATATTTCAGCTTTTTAATTGAAACAACAACATATTTCAGCTTTTTAATTGAAAAACAAATTGCTGTATTTTTTGAACACTAAGACCAGCTTCATCATAAATCAAAATTCTATAAATATATATATGGTTCTAGCTTTAAATTCATGAGAATTTTTCTATAGGTGTTTTGGCATCCTTTTTCCTTAATCTAGTATCTTCATTTTCTTTTCTTTTTTACATTGAAAGAGGCAAGTTTATTTAAAAAGACAGAGACAGACAGGAAATAAAGGAGCTGAAAAAGCAAAATTCCCTCTACTGAGGAAGCCCAGGGTCTGTTTCATTTTCTTATCTTACTGAGCTAACTAAACTCTCTAGTACAGTACTGAATCAAAGTGGTGACCCTGGTTATAAGAGAAGTGTCTGAACTTAAAGGAAATGCTTTCTGGTTTTTATCCATTATATGGAATTTTATTGTAAGGGTTTTTGTTTTGTTTGCTTTTCTATTGTTTGTTTGTTTAGGAATTTTAAGTTTTTCAAAAATCATCAAGGGATGTTAAATTTTATCAAACATATTTTCTGCATGCATTAAGATGGTTCCATGATTTTTCCTGTTACTCTGCTAACATAGTAAAGAGTACTGATTTTATAAAGTTAAGTCAAACTTAAAATTCTTGGGATAAGCATGATCAACAGTATGAAAGTGACTTCAAATTGACTAAATGGAATAATTTACTCTGGAAGAAATTAACATGGCAAACAAACACAGGAAGAAATCAATTTTAAAATATGCAACATTGGAAAGATTTAAGTACATTGCCTTAGTAATAATAAAACTAGAAAATTTAGCACATTAGTTTGTTTATTCTTGCAATAAAATTCATTCAGCATTTATAATACTTCAAGAACTACTTTAGGCACTTTATATACAATAATGATTAAAAGGTTTCCTATCATATTTTATTCTAGGTGAGGTAAAAATATAGATAACAGTAAATTTTACAAATAAGTAAATTGGAATAAATTGTAGTAATTTAGTAATTGTGATAATTTAGTAATAAGTACTCAAATAATTATAAAATTGTAATAATTAGTAAAAGTACCATGGGAAAAAGAAAAGGTAGATATCTTAAAAAGAGGCAGTGAAGAGTTTCTTGTCACCCAAGAGTACTTGCCCAGAGTACTTTGCTTCTTTTAAAAATTATTTTTGGAGCAATTTTTTCTTTACATTTATTCGTCCTTCCTTTTTGTTATATTTAAAATTGGCTGTGTAGTTAAGAGCAGTTTTGGTGTGCTGATATTAAGTTTATTTATGTTTTTCAGAAGTTACCAAAAAATTTCCATCTGGGATAACTCATGTTTTTAATAAAATATAAAACATATGGTGGGGGAAAAATTATAACATAGGCATATATTCTCTATGTAGAACTCCACCCTCTGTGAGTAGAATATAGCTATTGGAAACAAAAATTTAAGTTGTTAACTCAGGAACAGTCAAACAGGACATATTAATTATGAATTATGTCATGAAATCTAATAACTTTGAGTTCTGTTAGAATACATCTACTATTATTGGCCAACTAACTCCAATGGCACTTTATATATGAAGAGTCACTCTGGTACATGGAGAGAGCTGAAAACATAAGTAATCATTGCACTGCTTTTCAACTGTTTCAAATCTTACACTCTTCATTGACAAGATTGAACATTTTTAGTCCAAATTGGCAAATACAATTCAAATTCCTGATTTGAATTTATCTAGCATTAATATAACACTCATTTTTTGGAGCAGCTGTGATGCTAGACACTGCTAGGTGACAGGTAAATAAGTGGTAAACAAACAAACTTAATAATCTCTGTCCTGGGGTGCTGATTATCCAGTAAGGGAGAGATACTAAACAAAGGAACCTACAAATACATATATAATTATAAATAATATATAGGTTCTGTAAAGGAAGCACAGTATTTAGGAGAGGGACTAATAGGAGGTGGGACAGGGACCTTGGAAGGGCTAGGACAGGGTAAAAGAAAGGTTCTGAGTAAGCCTTCTTTTACTGAATATGATTACTGATGAGTCAGACAACACAGTTCAAATCACATTTAGAAGTCACTAATGTGCTAAAACATTGAGTCATAGTATTTGCCCAAGGCATATTTTAGATAAAAGGTAACCTAACAACAGAATAGTGATATATATCCAAAAAGTCCAGTCAAATATGAAAAAATGCAACTTTTTGGTGTCTTTATCCCCAGGTTTGGTAACTAGGCAAATTAGCAGACCTGGCAACTTGGCATGTTGAAAGTGAGTCCTTCTTTAATGTTTGGATATGTCCTGTTTCCCCAGATCACTGAGTCATTTCTGTTGAGCTATGAGCCACATTTGGCACCTGATGCCATTCTGTGAGTATCATGAGGTTTGGGCCTTTATTAACCATGATGATGGACAGAGCACTTTTATGAAATCATTCCTGAGTGGGGTACACATTTAAAGAGACTGTATTTTCCACCTTATCAAGTCCTCAGAGTAGCTGCTTAAATTGTAATTTTTTTTCAGAAGACAGCCTGTCTTGTGCATTATTTCTAAGTGGTCATGGCATTAAAGTCAAAGTGACAGGTATGGTCATTCTCTAAGTCTGACAGAAGTCATTTTGGCCACAGAGTAAGGACAAAAGCATGTCTGACAGAGTTTGGGCATTTGAATCATATCACTTATCATCTTCCGACTATCCAAATGCTGGGAAAATGTTTCCACGCTCATTTTGTTAAGGAAGAGGGACATTATTAAAGAAATAGACAATGCTAAGGTGTTTGTATAAGGGAAAGTAATTGTTTTGAAATAGTTATTTATATCTGTTTTATTAAATCAATACACATACATTCCTTCAAATAGTAAAATAGTACTATTAGTAGAACACTTTCAACTCTTAATGTTTCCAATTTACTCAGCTCTAGATGTCTAAATAATATGCCAGTGGTTCTCAAAGTTTTTGACTCAGGACCCTTTTACAGCCTTGGAATTATTGAATCCCAGAAGAGGTCTGTGTATATGAGTTATATCCACAATTACATTAGATACTAATACTGAGAAGTATTTTAAACAAGTATCTACCCATTTTAATAAAAAGAATAATCATGGTTAATAAAAATAATTACATAAAAATTAACTATTTCTCAAAATAAAAATTTAGTGAGAAAGGTGTCATTGTTTTGCTGAACTACAAATCTTTTTAATATATTTAATACTTGGCTTTATGGAAACAAGAAACAGGAGGGTTATTTAATACCATTTTCAGGAAATGTGGCTATTGTTTGATAATATTAAAATTGAACTAGAAGTACTTTCTTAGCAGCTAATTGCAAGTGAAAGTTCATATCAATGAACTTTCATATTGTTATACTAAAACTCATTATTCTTTCTTCAACTTTGAATGGATAACCTCAAAATTAACATTGGTCATTTGGAAAATGAGTCATACAGATCTTCCAGTTGTTGACACAAATCACACTTGTTAATGCCATCCTTTATTTCATCATAAAGTCTTTAAGTGTTAAAGATTAAAAAACACTTAACTCAATAATTTTAAACTGTCAATAGAACTGAAGCATAGAGCAAGAGAAAGGGATAAGGGAAAAATCAGGGGAGGAATGAGCACAAGAGGTTAAGATAGTTCACAGGTGTTAAGGTGGTGGGAGAACCTCAGGGTAGACATTGATACAAAATCCATATATGTACAATCAATTTTTAAAAAATTATTTTTTAAAAATAAATTTAAAAAGAACCCTCAACTCTTGAGGGGAATGCAAACTTTCCATGGCTCTAATTTTTCCTTGAAAGTTCAAATTTTATCATTGGCAATACATGCGATCAGTTCTTTTAACTTTAAAGGAATCATTTTCTTCTTTTTCAAGTCTATGCTAAACATCTAAGTCTAAATAACCATAATATATCAGTTGTTCTTTCAAGTTAAATAAAATAGTGTTTCGTGCACTAAGCATCTAATTCAACTCAAACAATCACAGATGTTCTTCCATACCCAGCGGAAATGCTTTTTGTGACTTCCCATATCATAACAGAACATTAAAAAGATATGAGTTGAAAGTTGAGATTTAATGAAAGTGACGATTTTCATTGCTTCATGGAGGACATTTTTAAATGAAGTTCTCTATATGTGTACATATATACACAAATATATACTTTTTAAAACTGCAAATGTAATGATGATGAACACACTAATCAGTACTGTGGCAGTACCTTAATTTGTGCTGTTAAAGTACTAACAATTTTACTCACTGTGGCTTTGCACCAATGGTGTAAATGTTAATTCTGTAAAAAACAAATACTGGTATTATATGAAATTATTCTTGTCTTCATGGAAAGTGGCCTACACTTTGAGAACCATTGTAATACACTTACATTACTATTGCTTGGTAAGCTCATATCAGTTAATTTATATTGACTTCCTGTTCCAGAAGTTGGAGACTTAGCACCCATCCACCAAACCAGTACCTCCGTTGTCCCTTCCTGATCGCCTCAGTAAAATCACATCACACTGTTGTTTGAAAAAACATTTTGTGTTTACCTTCTTGTTACTATGAAAGTATTATTCCTTGTCAAGCCCAGTAGAGTAAAATGAATGTTTCTTTCTTATACAACTTTTTATTTTGACCTGAGTGGATTACTCTCTTATTTTTTATGTGCTCAGTTCTGTGGTCCTATTAAAAAGACATGGAAAATATTGTCTCAATTCTCCAATATGCTTATAAAACATCTAAATATTCTGTTCCATGCAGTTAAGCTATCAGGTCCATTTGTTATCCATTAAAAAATTATTCCTAATGCCCTTACTTCCAATGCTTCAATAGAAAGCAGCTGTTCTTACAGCCTGCAACTCAGCCTCCCCTTGGAACAGCCTCTAACTGATTAAAAAGGGGGTTGAGACCTACACTGGTATCTAAGTGCTCATTTTAAAACTTGAAATCAGTCTCCCTGTTTTAAGTTTTACATCTTTCCCCTGTTTGCTAGTACATTTCTACAGCCTGAAACTTGTACTTTCAAATCCCAAAACTTCTTGTCTTTCTGCTGTATACATTGACTTTCTTCATGGACAATCCCAACAGGACACTTCCTTTCCATATTTTTCAACTCTCGGGACCTCCTCAATCTGCTTTCTACCTTCTAAAAGTTTTGGAGATCTCAGATCTGCTGTTTTCTTCCTCCCCGCATTCTTTTGGTCCTTATGCTTTTCTACCATTTAAAAATTCCCTTATTCTTATATAGGGGCATTTCAGGAGCAGAATGAAAATGAAAATGTTCTCAATATGTCATGTTTAACAAGAGTTACTCTGTGTTTAGAACTCTACTTACTCTGAAAGTTTGTTAACTCAAACATGCTGGGGTCTTGTTGAGACAAATGGTTTGGGAGATTTATGAATGCAATTCAGCAGCTGCTTGTACTGCTGCTGCCACAGCAGATCAAAGGCCAGCATAGAATTTGATGCTTCAAATAACAAAATGCTTAAAAAATATTAACTATCAGTTCTTTCCATCATTTCCTCTTTCAGCAAATCCAACACGTATTTTCTGAGTACCTGCCATGTGTCAGAGCACTGTTGCAGGTGCTGAGATTACACTCTTCAATGAGACTGTTAAGATCCTATCAGGGTTTTTACAGCCTAGTCAAAGGAACCAAAACCAAGTGAAATATAGAAGATCATTTAGAAAATGATAAGTGCTGTGAAGATAACAAAGAGGGTAATGTGATAAAATAACTGAGGATAACAGGCTACACTAGGAAGAGACTTAGAGAAGGACTCTCTGAGGAGGTGACATGTGAACTGAGGCCTGACTAGAAGGATGGAGGCTTGTAAAAAACCAGGGATGACTTTGGGATGGGAGGACAAAATTCCAGGTAGTACAAAAATCCTAACATGGAGAAACTCTTAGTAAATTTACAAAACAGGAAAAAGACCAGTGTGACTGGAATATAATAAGGAAAGGAGAGTGATGTGAAATGAGGTCCAAAATTCAAAGCTGGAAAGGCATATTTGGACATTGTCCCAAACAGAAATGATCATTGAAACTGCTGGGTTTAAAGAGCTGGCCAAAGCCAACAACATATAGGAAGCTGTAAAAGGCATTGCTGATGCTACAAGAGAAAAAAAGGCACTGTTCCTACCTTTAGAGAATTTACTGAAATCAGAGTGATCGCATAAATTCCTACAGTAAAGAATAATAAAAGTCAATGTATTATCAAGTGTCCTATGATAGTACATATTTTTTTAAAAATGAAGTTTAAAAAAGAAACAGTCACTGAGAATCTATGGTGAAAGTTATTTTGTAAAAGAGGCGATATCTGGGCCAAACTTTCATGGATGAGTTATATTTACAGTAGTTGAAAAGCAAGAGAAAGAGTCTCAGAGAACAACATGAGCAAAGACTTGAATGGAGAAGTGATTATGTCCTATTTATGGAACAATAAAAGAAATTTTTGAGTGTTGGAAACTAGTTGAATAGCTGTGCTTCTTAAATGTACTTTAGAAGCTTGCTTACAAATGGTAGGGGTTGGGGCTGAATGCACTGAGTGGTTAGGTCTAAAATTACAATATCTGGAACCCTTAGTTTTCGATACTGAATAGTGGTAACACCACTCCAGTTACTTGCTCTTTATCATGATGCTAAGTAACAATCATTATTATATAACATCAAGAACTATATAAGTAGTAAACATTTTACTTTTTTCTTTATTCATATCTTTTTCCTCCTCACCCTCAATAGGTAGCCACATTCGATTTTCATATTATAGTTTCCAGTTTTCTTTAGCAAATGCAAGCAACATAACTGTACCTTATTTCTTGCTCCTATGTTTGTTTCCACAAACCCGATGATAAAATACAACAAAAATCAACTGTATCACAGAATGGGAGGCTAGAAATCCAAAATCATAGTGTTGGCAGTGCCACACTCCCTCTGAGACTTGGGGTTCAAGGTTTCTTTCCTCTTCTAGTTTCTCTTCATTACTCTCAGTGACTGGTGCAGCTGCATCTCTGCAATCTCTGTATCTGTCATCACTGACCATTCTTCATGTGAGTCCTTATCTTCATGTGGGGTTTTTCTCCTCTCACAGAACTCCACATTAGATTAGAGACCACCATGATAACTTTACTGAAACTGCAAAGGTCTTATTTACAAAAATGTCATATTTGCAAGCACAGTCGTTTTTACTTCAATTTATCTTTTGGGGGGATAATTCAACCTCTAATACCCACATTCCATATACAAAAACTAACAGCCTACGTGCACTATTCTGCCCCTTACTCTTAAAAATTTAACTATATAAACTATATCTAGTCATATCAGTACATACTAATCATCTTTCTGTTTTTAGATCTGGTTGTATTCCATTATGTGACTGTACTATAGTTTATTTCAAGTCTCTATAAAGGACACTTGTATTGTTTCTAATCTTTTGTATTTAAAAGAGTAATCTTTATACATTTGCCATTTTTATGTATGCAAGTGTAACTACAAGTAGAATTATTGGGTCAAAGGATAAATATGCTTAGTTTTAATCAGAGATTGACAGATCACTTTCATAGGGGTTGTTCCATTTTACATTGCTACCAGTAGTACATGAGTGAACAAACTTAGACTTTTGCCTGTTACATGAGAAATGACATTAAGAGTTGCTTTAATGTCTTTTTCTGTTACACAGTTTCACATTTTAAACATTATTTTAAGTATTTGTGCAAACTTCCCCCCCCAAAAAAAACTATGCCATAATACAAATTGCTAATTTCAAATATACAGAATTAAAAATGAAAGATGATAACCAAAAGAAACCTACAGATGCTCCCTGAATTACAATGGTGGAATTTTAGGTTTTTCAGCTATATCATGGTATGAAAACTGTATACATTCAGTAGAAATCGTACTTAGAACTTTGAATTTTGATCTTTTCCTTGGGAAAACAAATGTTATACAATATTTGCTCGAGACTTGGCAGCAAGAGTGAGCTACAGCTCCCAGGCAACCACACAATCTTAAGAGTAAACAACTTTCCACCAGTTATTATAAAGTCTCATCAGAAAAGAGAGAAACTACTGGCTTGGGAAGCTCCAGCCAGTTTTGCCTGTGGGGGCCGTGCGTGCTCTGATCAGCACGCGCCGGCAGCTGCCAGCCGGCCTCTGACTGGCAGCTGCACCCATTGTGCACACACTGAGCACCCTCTGCCATCAAGCTAGCTGGTAAGAGGGCCTCCGGGACTGAACTGGGAGACCTGGACCAGCCGGTAAGATACACTCAGGGTCAGGGAAAATGGGGGTGGGGGCTAGGGGGTCATCTTGCTGTTTCACTCTCACTCCACTTAGTCCTCAGGAGGAATAAGAAAAACAAACATTGCAAACAGCAACATAGAATGTGTGAGGGACCAGATAAGGATCCTGCCAATACAACTGGGCAGGACGCAGAATGATCATCATAGAACATAATGGACTGGAGATACAACCAGGGTGAAGACCTATCACATAGAAGTGTACCTACAAACTCATCAAGAATGGATGAACCAAGACCCCATCTCGGGATATGCCACTCAAGAAAACAAGGAGCCCCTCCCCATACCATGGGAGTGGAAGCCCACAGAGTTGGGGAACTGGCTCCACAACAAATCTGCAAAGGGAGACAGTGAAGATGATCCACAAAGGCCATTCGTGGATGCCTACCCTCACTGAGAAACCTCATTACAGAAAAGGACTGGAATCAAGGTCCCCCAAGCCAGAAGGCAGAGCTATAGGTTGAAGAGGCAACAGATATACAGGGAAACTAGACTGGAATGGGCAGCCAGCAATGAGAAGACATTATTAAACCTCAAACAAGCACGGACAGGCTGCCCAACACAAAGCTAAGACTACAATCCTTCACTCACAGAATGCTGTGTACCAGGAACACAGTCCCTCACCTGTCAAACAGACACAACCACAGAAAAGGAAGAGAGACCTATGGACTGAACATAAATCATCAAACAAGAGAGGAGTCTGAGTGAACAGCTGGGCCACAGGGGTTGGGGAGGAGGGGAGGCATCCCAGCAACCATTTATCTATGTAAGAAATTTTTTTAAAAAATGAATTTAAAAAAGAAAAGAGAGAAACTGATGACCCTGTTGCTGTAGCATTCCCATCGAGCAGTTAATTTTAGTTCAATGCCCCAGGCATTTCTGAGGCCCAGTGCATGATTAGCTGTGTACATTCATGATGAGAATACATGTCACTATTCTGCTTTTCACCTCAGTATAGTGATCAATAAGTTACATGAAATATTCAACATTTTATTGTAAAATCAGCTTTGTGTTAGATGATTTTGCCCAAATGTAGCTAATATAAACCTTTGAATAAGGTATGCTTGAGAATAAGCTATGCTAAGCAGTGATGTTAGATAGGTTAGCTTTATTAAAACAGTTTTTACTTACGGTATTTTTAATTTATCATGGGATTATCAGTACATAACCCCATTGCAAGTTGAGGAATAGCTGTATTTAACTAAGTTATTTATGAGGTTTGAGACGCTCCTGGGAGAATATGACCCATCCTCCTTATTGTGATGACTGAACAAATTAATTTCAGTTAGCTAGGTCAGATGCACTTTCATAGTGGGAATGAGCACACTCAATTTCACAAATATTAACCCTTAGATTCTCCCCAAAGAACCAAAGTAATGCTTTTAATGTGTCTTATAAGAAGACCTAAGTCTATTTAGGAGGAGTCACATTCCATAACAAAGATGCTGCTCATTGTGGTTTGGCTATATTTGCTTTCTCATCCATCTTGTCTTGCTATATCATTCTTAATAGGAGACACCCTCAAATTTCTTAAGTAAAGCACCAGTGTGAGTTGAATACTGCCTGTTCCTCCTTTTGTTGCCATCAAATCATTAACTGTTAAACAATGAATAGTTTAATATTCTAAGTTCACCACAATTTGTTTCCTACAAAACATCTGAAGTCATCTATATCATTAATTCTCATCTCTTGGTTATGTCCAATACTTTCTGCTTCCAGGTGGTACTGTGAAGGCAAGGAACTTGAAAATTCCCCAGATATTCATATCCTCCAGGCAGGAAATCTGCATTCACTGACCATTGCTGAAGCTTTTGAAGAGGACACAGGACGCTATTCCTGCTTTGCTTCTAATATCTACGGGACAGATTCAACTTCTGCTGAGATTTATATAGAAGGTAAAGCAAAATACTCTTGGAGCATGGTACTTACTAGTAAGACATATACTTATAATAAATTTATTGATGGCCTCTTTTCCACACAGTCCTCTAGGTTGTATAAATATCGCAGTGAATCAACTAGACAAAAATCCCTAGGCTCATGGAAAGATGGAATTTACACTGTCCTGGGACAGATAGAAAATAAACACAAGTAAAATATATATGATAGGTAGAGACAGGTGTGGTGGTGCATGGCTGTAGTCCAAGTGCTAGGAGGCAAGAAGCCTGGGTTTGCTTGAGTTTGTGGATTCGAGATACCCCTGGGCAACACAGTGAGACATAGTCTCGAAAAAGCAGCTGGGCATGGTGGTGAATGCCTGTAATCCCAGCTACCTGGGAGGCTGAGATTGAGGATAGCTTGAGTCCATGTGATCAGGACTACCCCAGGCAACATAGTGAGACCTAGTCTCAAAAAAAATTTAATATGATAGGTATATATAAGCATTTTGGTAGAAAAGAGGAAGGTGTTTAAGCTATAATTTTACATAGTGTCTGCAAAAGAGCTCATTAAGCAGGTGATGTTTGAGTAAAGACCTTGAAGGATTTGAGGAATAAACTGCAGGATGTTCAAGGGAAAGCAAGCTAGGAGGAGAAATCTGCAAGTGCAGTGATCTGGAGATGGAAGTGGGTCTGTCTTGATGGTCAAAGGTGAACCAATATGACCAGAGTAGGAGTGAACAAGAAAGTAGCAGATATGTTAAAGAAGTTCAAAATGGGGAGATTTGTAGGGAGACAGGTGAACGAACAGATTGTGTAAGTCCTTGTAAGTCATTACAAGAACTTTAACTCTGGACTTTTACACTGAGGGGCACTCTAGAGGATTCTGAGCAGACACATATCATCTGACTTAGCTAATAGTTACTAGAGTCACTCTGGCTTGAGAATATACTGCAGAGTCTTGGGTAGACACAGGGGGAGCATTTGGGAGTCTAGTAAAGGCATTTTCATTAGCCTGATAAATTTTAGGGAAGAAATAAATTTATATTCTTTATATATATTTTATAATATATATTATCTATATGCTATATTCTATAATACTGTATATTATATACTATGAGTTATATTGTATTTATTGTATACATAATATATATTACACATTTACATCTTATTATTTTATTATATACATTTACATTTTATTACTGAGTTTTTGTTCCTGTATTCTCATTTGCATTTTTTTCTGGAGATCATTCCTTTACACTTTTATCACTGATAACACCTTAAGTAGGTCTCGGTTTTAACACTAAAATATGCTATTAATGTAAATTCCCTTTGCCAGCTAGATTGTAAGGCCAGAACTGTTCCAACATTTTTTATATCACTGATACCTTACACAACATCTAGTAGTTTGTGGGTCTTTGATCAACATTTATTGAATAAATGCATGAATAGGAGTGTGTTATAAGTTTTAACCCCAAATTTTTGGAATACAATAAATACTTCCAGATTTAGCTCTATTATATCTTCCTGTAATTCTTGAGGAATAAATCCAGGATCAAAGCTCAGCTAACAGTGCTGAGATTGGATTGCTAATTTTTTTCCTACGTGGCAACAGAGCTTTAAACACCCCCACTTCCAAATGAAGAGTAGTCTGTTAATATTAGGACTGGACGGAAGAACATCCACCTACACCACAATGTTTGGAATTCACTGTGATCCCTTCTTTAATCTGTAAGCCAAGAACAAGAGGCTTTATGAAAACCACGACATGTCCACAGAGACTGTCCTGTCAGTCCAAAGGCACCAGAACACTTGGAATTTGGTTTTTTAATTCTAAGTTTGTCACTAAGTAGTTATATGGCCTTGAGCAAGTCCTTCAACCACTGAATGTCTTTACCTGTTAGGTTTGGTATTAGCATATGGACTCACTGAGTTCTTCTCTAGGTCTGTAGGTCTTCAAGTTTATAGGTCTTCAAACATTTGGGAACCAGTGTAAGAAATTATTATCTTGAAATTTTCATGTCTTATTTTTATTTTTCCAGGAGTTTCTTCTTCTGACTCAGAAGGGGATCCTAACAAGGAAGAGATGAATCGGTAATTCTAATTTTTCATCTTACCATCTTAGCATAATGGAAAAAACTGCTAATGGGTTAGTTATGACATTTGGGAAAAAAGATGGGAAGATTGGAGAAAGCTCTACTTTTTTTTGTTAAGTCTTACCTAGCAGATTAATATTAATATCCCCAATATTTTAAAAGGAGATAGAGCCTATAAAGTATCATCACATTTATACCTACAGAGTAAAAAACAATAGTCAAGTAACTGAAAAAAATCATATTTTCTGATTGAATAATAGTACTTCTAAAAACATTAAGATCCTAACTTACATGAATCATAATCTTTCTACTAAACAGTTGTACTGCAATAGTAAAAAATATTAAGTATTTTCTGCCTTAAAGAGGCACCCAGTTTCACAGAGAGGAATAAAGAGCAAATAGAGTAAAGATTGTATTCCAAGCATATAGATTGTAGGAGTAATAAAATGTAATAGACTGATGTAACCGTGTGCAAGGTTGACAGAATTTGGCACAAAGGATGGTTTATTTGTTGGCCAGGGAAAAAGAGATTATGAAAATTACACGTAGTTGGTGATCTTGATCAGAATCTTAAGAAACTTGTTTGGGACACCCCCCCAAACAAGGGAGGAAAGGGCATTTCAGACTAGAGGTTGTGGACAGAAGACATGGGAACCAGAAACATTTGTAATAGCCACTTTTTTTGAGCTTACCTGAACCTGAACCTGAATATTTTTGGAAGACTGTTTGAAGCATAGTTAAATGTGCTAGTGTATGATGTCCTCCTCCTTAAATGACAGAACCAATTCTTGAAACTTCTTTGTGTATTATTACCTTAGAATAATTTTCTCTTAGCTTTTGAGATAACTCTCTTTAACTATCTAATCGTTCTTTTGACTTCAGTTTAATTCCTTCATTTTTCCTGCCTCTGTAAGCTGGCCACTTCCATCCAGGTCTTCCTATTTACTCCAACTTTTTTCTCTTTCACAATCTCCAAATTAGAACCCTGTTATTCTCTAAATGATAACTTTGACCTAGTGATTCTCCTGATTTAAAAAAGTTTATAATCTATGGAAAGATAAAAGTCGAAAGCAAAGCAAATAACATCATTGGAAAACTATTTGCATGGCATTCAGTAGAGAAACAGACTTTGCTGCTCCTCTTCCGCCATGCTCCCACCTTAGGTTTTTCTGCTCTGCTATGTCACTAAAACCATGTACATTCTGTTCTTACCCTCTTTGTTCAGGCTATTCACTTTACTAGGAATGCTTTTTCTCCTTCTCTGCCTGGCAATTTCTCTTCAAAACCTAGATGAGTTCTCTAATAAAATCATTGTATCCTCATCCCTCCATCTTAAAGGCTGTCACAACACAAGCTTAATGGCAATGCATTTTTAGATAACAACTAAAAACAAAAACAAAAAATGTTGGTTCTTTATTTTCCTTGAATCTACTGGTAATAGTTAGGATTTAGTTTCAATTGTGTTTAATATAGACCCAAAATATCCATTACTTAAATAAGACAAATATGTCATTTACATAAATTATGAATTTGGTTGGTCAGATGGCTTCACATTCCACTATATGCCAGTCTGCTTCCAATTTTTTGCTGCATCTCATTCTAAGTATGGCCTTGTCTT
This sequence comes from Uropsilus gracilis, assembly GCA_004024945.1. Taxonomy (NCBI): domain Eukaryota; kingdom Metazoa; phylum Chordata; class Mammalia; order Eulipotyphla; family Talpidae; genus Uropsilus; species Uropsilus gracilis. The sequence continues at coordinate 4,324 of PVHY01011608.1, read as the reverse complement.
GGAAGGAATGAAGGATATGTCCTTCCACTTTTAAAGTCACCTTTCTTAAATGATGTATATCACTATCACTCATATCTCACTACCAGAAAGTAGTCATATGGCCACACCTGTCTTCAATGAGCTTGGGAAATGTAGTCTTAATTTGGAGTGGCCATGTAGGAAAGTCAGGGATTGTATTTAAAATGAAAGTTTTTGCTGGACCTAGTGGTGCATGCCTGTAGACCAAGCGCTGGGAGGCAAGAGGCCTGGGATAGCTTGAGTTCGCAGGTTCGAGACTACCCCGGGCAATATAGTGAGACCTGGTCTTGAAAAAGCAGCCAGACACAGTGGTAGAAATATAGCTGGACGTGGTGGCACACGCCTGTAATCCCAGCTACCTGGGAGGCTGAGGTGGGGATCGCTTGAGTCCGTGGAATTGGAATTACACCATAGCGAGACCTAGTCTCAAAAAAATAAATAAGATAAAATAAAATGAAAGCTTTGGAGACTGTGATAGTCTCTGCATCACTATGTAATTCTCCTTCTTCATCCTGCTGCTGAAAAAATATCAGTCTGTTATTATTGGGTGACCCTTTCCCCATCCAGAATCCCTGGGACATATAAATAGCAAGCACTGCTCTAAGTATCTTACATGGGCTACCTCATTTAACTCTCATGACAACAGGTAAGATTCTTATTTCCCCATCCCATCTCTGGTTATTTATCCCCATAGGTTTCATGTGAGAGTCATGTCCCAGATCTCAATGTCAAGTCCACTGTTTTCCTTGTGTCCTGACATGCTTGGATACTGATATCTTTTTTTTTTTTTTTTTTTTTTTTTTGAGACTAGGTCTCGCTATTTTTGCCTGTGGAACTGCAGGCTCTCATTGCCCGGGGTACTATAGACTCAAGCAATCCCCAGCCTCAGCTTCCCAGGGTAGCTGGGATTACAGGCGCGTGCCACCACGTCCAGCTATTTTTTTGGAACAGGGTCTCTCTACAGGTCCCAGGCAGTACTTGAACCGCAATCCCTAGCCCCTGCCGCTTCATAGGCTGAAGCTTACAGGCACAAGCCACCGTGCCCGGCTGGATACTGATATCTTTAGCAAGAGTGAGAGACCTTTAACCAGAGAGTGTGTCTTTCCCTCTCACCTTATGTTCTCCCTATTGTCAAGTTCTCCGGCAAGATCCACAGACATGTCTTTTCTCCACAACAAAGCTAAAGTAAACGCCCCTCCACAGCCGTCTCAAGACTACTTCCTGACCCTCTTGTCCTTCAAATAAAATCTAACTTATTTGTGTAAATATAAAGAACTCATTAACTCAGGTTTTTCCAGCTTTCTGCCATGCCAAAATCCCAGAAGCAAAAGCAAATATTTTCAAAGGCTGATCTTATTTAAAATGAGACAGGCAGGGAAAACACAGAGGCAAAAACAAACCAAATCTCAAAAATTCTCTTTTGTACATGCTTTGTCACAGCACTTGTTTTGAATCTCAGTTAATTGTGAAGATGTCTGACACCCTAACCACAATGAGAACAACTAAACTGAGGACGAGAATGTCATTTTACTTCTGTGTTTACATCGCCTAATAGAGTGTGTAGCAAGGAAACCTTCAGTGAAAATTTGTGGAATATTGCTGAATGAAATTTTGTATTTTATCAAGCTGTCAGCAACAATGGTTTACCAAGTTTGCTGAAGAATTTTCAGTGATACTTTTGCTCTATTATTTTATCTGTTTTAATCATTTTTCAGAATTCAGAAGCCAAAAGAGGTGTCATCCCCTCCTGATACCTCTGCAGCCATTCCTCCTGCAACACCCCCACCCCTGTCTTTGAAGGTCCAGTCCACTGTATCAACCATTCAGCAGGTACAGGGGTCAAAGGGAAGCACAAGTACCTTGGACTGTGACTGGCAGGCACTGTGACTATGGCAACACATATGGTAACATCTGTTATAATGTTATGGTGACCTTGGGTAACATGTTTCCGAGGTCATGATAATCACTTTGTACAATATTACACTGATATGTTATATCAGTGGTTCCTATAATAATGTATGTTTATTGTAAAAACAATCAAAAAGTGAAAAATATATTATGTAAAAACTTTAGGGAAGGTTCTACTTCTTAGTTCACATGTCTTATTAGTTTGTAGCTGATAATTCCAGGTATTTTCTATGCACATATATATATGAGTATATACACATGTGTGTGCCTATCCTCTTATAAATATGAAATCATAGTAATATGATTACTATGTAATATGATAATATCTGTGAGCCCCAGGGAGATTCTATAGAATTTCTTCAGGCACTTGTGGTTAATTACATAGATGCATATAATTACATAGTTCTATATTTCAAATCTCTCTTCCTTGTATCCATAACACTAGTAGATACCTTTAACATGTATTTATGACCACCATGACAACTGAACTCAGTCTAAAACTTGAGTTTTGTGATTTAAAGGCTAAGAAAACATTGGTACTTAATGATACTTAACATTCTGCAGATTTAATGTGTCATATTGATAATCTAATACTCTTAGTGATTGTAAATCTATTGTTTTTTTCCTTCTAACAGTGTCAGAGCCCTACCAACTATTTGCAAGGCTTGGATGGAAAACCTATCATTGCAGCTCCTGTGTTTACAAAGGTAATCAAAATACTCCTTTCTCTTACGGTGGCAAACATACTATAATGTGGGGGTGCAGGGGTAAGAGGTATGTTAATTATACGGCAATATATGCAAATTAAGGAGAAAGAACCAAGATTTGCAGATTCTTTTGGTGAGAATTTTTATCTCTTAAAAGTACAAGATAGAGTTTGGGAGGTTGGGGGGTTTTAATTGTATTACTTCAAGTTCCAGATTTTCCTTCTTAATAATAGTTATGTAATGAAAGAAATGTCTTCTCCACTAGCCACATATCTCTGTGGTCTTCCTGTTGCTAGAAGTGCTCTGGCTCTGAGGGATTAGTGGATAAGTTTCTTGACACTCATTACTCCTGACTTTCAAAAGAATCTAGCTGCAGGTAAATGTCTTGGTGCTTTGGAGTTAAATGCTCTCATGAGGCTTAACACAAAGTCTTACTGTAGGACAGAGGACTTTCTTTTTCCATCAATGATTGGGATGGTATCAAATTCTGAATCTCTTAAAATTGGGAAATAACCCAGATACTTTCATTTACAAATTAAAAAAAGAGGGAAGGGTAAACAATTTACCTAACGACACAGGACTAGTTAGTGACAGAGTTCAGACAAGAAAGAAATTCTCCCTTTTCTCAGTCTACTTGTTTTTTCCTTTCTATAGCTTAGAGTTTATGTACAAGTAACCCAAAATGATAAAGTTGAAAAATTGGTATTATGAATACCAAATTGGTGGATTCTATACCTGGATTTCTAATTTATTGCTCACATTAACATGAAGCCTAGGCCCAAAGAGCTTTTGTGCCTTTAAAACTATGCTTTAGTTTAGAGCAGTGGTTCTTAATCAGGGTTAATTTTGTCCCTTGAGGAACAGTTAGCAATGTTTGAAGACATTTTTGGTTGTCACACTGGGAGTTTGTGCTACTGACATCTAAGGATAATGCTAATCATCCTGTGGAGCAAAGGTTGAGTCTCCCACAACAAAGAATTATCCAGCCCAAGATGTCAATAGTACTGAAGCTGAGAAATCCTGGTTTCAATCACAATGACAAAAAAAAATAAATAAATGGCATCTTTTCCAATGAGTACTGATCCCAAACGAAGAACTAAATCCAGACATCCACAGGAACACCAATGTTAAGGACATTCCACCTTATCATGCTCATCTAACATGGTTTTCCAAAATCAAACAATCTAGAGTGAGATGTATTCATCCATATCCATGTCAGCTGGATAAGCATTCTCATGTTAAACAAGATCCCTCTTGATTTTTTAGGTTCATTACATTCATTACATTCATTTAGGCTCATTGACATCCATAATTTCACACCCATGTTGGAATTTCAGCTTTTGTATTTTCAAAAATATGAACTAGGAAAGCAAAGACTTCAGTGAGGGATGACAGGAAGACATGTATATGTGTCTGTCTGTCTGTCTGGTGTGTATAATATAACTAACAGAGCTACCTTTAATTGTTTCTTTTTTCATTATTATTTCTTTTTAAATGTAATCTTATTTTTAACTTATTTATATTATTTATTTTATTTCACTGCTAAATCACTTTGCCTTAAAACAGAGCTTTAGTGCCTTAGAAATAAGGGCATTTTAATTTGCCATACCCAATTGTCACACCCTAAAAATACAGCTGATTCTTCAAAGGCAACCAAACCATAGAAAAATTTATAAGCAGCCCCAAAGAAA
>PVHY01011607.1:0-47338 GCA_004024945.1 Uropsilus gracilis | reverse complement strand
TCTTGCCCTCCACAATAGTGATAAGGGTTTAATAACGAAGATCCACAAAGAACTCACACAACTAAGCAAAAGCAAAATAAAAGGCCCAATCAAAAAATGGGGAGAAGAACTAAAAAGACACTTCTCCAAAGAGGAGGTACAAATGGCCAACAGACACATGAAAAATTGTTCATTATCACTAGCAATTAAGGGAAATGCAAATCAAAACCACAATGAGATACCACCTTACACCAGTAAGAATGGCCCACATTCAAAGAACAAGTAACAACAAGTGCTGTTTTTGTACTGTTTGCCTTGGGTTTTATTCTTTATTTCTGCCTGTCTGTCCTATTGGCTTCTTTCTGATCTGTTTGTTTTCTTCTCTCCCTATCTTTGTTATTCCTTTTTTTTTGTTTTGTTTATTTCTTATTCTTTTTCTTATCATTTTTCTCCCATATTCTTCTTTCTCCTCTTCCTCTTCTTTTTCCTTTCAACACTGCTCAATTTCACAATTTTCTTCTTTTTATTCTTTTCCCCCTTCTTTCTTGTTTCCTTCTTTTTCTTCTTCCTTCTTCTTTCTTTCTCTTTCCTTTTTTCCATTTCTCATCTCTCCTGGATCCACAACTGAGAAAAAGAAAGGCCTAGGGGAAAGCAGGCCATTAAGCCCAGTGGATGCAGAAGTTCATTCCATGCATTCAGCAGACTGATCACCACCTTGTGCTTATCTGGACACCTACCACACAAGACCCCAGACTACCCCAGACTGAAGCCTGGGACTCCTCTCCTCAAAGTGGGGGTTAGACAGGCAGGAGGTCCAAGGGCAAGTCATAACTCATATCAGCACTAGCTGTAACACAAGAGTACCTAGGCAGGAGCCTCAGGAAAGCTTCACTGCCCCTCCTGCCATAGCATCAACCTGGGAACCCTGCCCATTGACATCAGCCACCTGGCAGTTCCAAGCCCATGCAGAAAGTGCAGGAACATCCATCTCCACTCCTAGCAGCCCAAAACAACAGGATAGGAGTGACCAGAAGCCCTGTTTGCCATCAGCAAGGCACCAGTGAACAGAAGCTGAGGAGGGAGAGGCAGGACCTACACCACTACCTCTGTACGCCAACCACAGCAGTCTAGTCACTAGACAGATACACCAACAATTAGGCAAGATCTTCAAATAATCATGCCGACCAACACCAGTGGTACAGGGACATCAAGGGCAGAGCAAACCTGAAGGCAATCTATGGGATGGAAGAACATCACAAATGATCCAATAAATGTTCCCGGGAATAATATACCACAGAAAGAAAGTCAGCCTGCTGAAATCAACAGCATGGACACAGAAGACTATTTCAACCTGACTGAAAAAGAATTTAGGGTCACCATAAGAAAAGACTGAAAGATTTAAGAGAAAAGGCAGAGAAGGAAAAGAATCATATGCAGAACACAATCAGCAAACTAAAGAAAGAAAATGAAATTTAAAAAAAAAACAGGAACTTAAGAAAACCATGAAGAAAGAATAGAAGAAATAGAAGAATGCATCAGTACTCTCCAAGACTCAGAGGTAAAAGGAATCCAAAAAGAAAAGGAGGGAGAAATGAAAAGGAAGAAGACTGAACAAACACTCCATTAACTATCTGGTACCTTGAGAAAAGGAAACAATTAAATTATGGGAATACCAGAAGGAGAGAAGAGAGACAAAGGAACTAAGAAATTATTCAAGAAAATAATTGAAGAGAACTTCCCAAATGTGAATCAAGAAACAAAAATAGAGATAGAGATACAGGAAGCTAGAACACCAGATTATCACAATGAAAACAAAATTACTGCAATACACATAATAGTAAAACTTCAAAAATCCAAGACAAAGAGAACATAATGAAGCTAACAAGAGGAAAAAAACAGAAAGCCTATTAGGCTCACATCAGACTTCTCAGAAGAAACACTTAAGGCAAGAAGAGACTGAAGTAACATATTCAACAAACTCCAAGAAAAAATGTCAACCAAGGATACTTTATCCTGCAAAACTCTCATTTATCTATGAGGGAACAAGATGGACTTTCACAGACAAAATCTTCAAAAATTCACCTCTAATAAACTTCCACTACAAGATATATTACAAGAAGCTTTAATATTTTAACCAACAGAGGAACAAACAAGAAGAATGTAGCATAACAAGGTAATGTATAGAACAACAAAAGGATAAACAAAATGATAATTATGGACCACTATATATCAATAATCACCCTAAATGTTAATGACTAAATGCACCAATAAAAAGACACAGAGTAACAGAATGGCTTAAACAACACAATCCATCCTTCTGCCGTCTCCACAAAATACACCTAACTGCTAAAGGTAAACATAGATTGAAAGTAAAGGATTGTAAAACAATCCTACAAGCAAATGGACACCAAAAATAGGCAGGTACAGCTATACATATATCTGACAAAATAGACTTCAAACTAAGAAAGGTGACAAGAGAAACTGATGGCCATTACATAGTGATTAGAGAATCAATACACCAGGAAGACTTAACACTGTATATATGTATGTGTGTGTGTATATATATATATATCTATATATACACACATATATATAGATATATATATGTCAAATGAAGGAGCACCAAAATATATCAGACAATTGCTAACATCTTTGAAAAAAAGACATTAGGGAAAATACATATGTGGTAGGAGACTTCAATTGTCCACTCTCACCAAGAGATAGATCAATGAAACAAAAAATAAAAAAGAACACAGAAAGTCTAAATGAACACCCAGGCAAACTGGAGCTAATAGACATCTATAGGACCCAGCACCCAAAAAAAAACTGAGTACACAGATTTTTCAAGTGCACATGGTCTTTCTCTAGAAATGACCATGTACTGTGCCACAAGACTAGCATCAACACATTCATGAAGATTGAAATCATATCATCTATTTTCTCTGACCATACAGGTATCAAACTAGAAATCAACCATTAAAAGGATTAGAAACCTCCCATTTTATGGAGACTGAAGATATCACTTTTGGACAAATAGTGGATTAATGAGGAAATCAATGAAAAAAATAAATAAATATTTTGAGATGAATGACAATGAAGATATAGCCATCAGAATATACAGGATGCTGTAAAGGCAGCAATAAGAGGGAAATATATAATAATACAGTCCCACATCAAGAAGCAAAAAATCACCCAAAGACACAACCTAATCACACATCTGAGAGAACTAGAGAAAGAACAACAGAAAAGTCCAAAAGCAAGTAGGAAGGAGATCAACAAAATTCAAGAAGAAATAAATGAAATAGAAACAAAAAAGACAATAGAAAAGAGCAACAAAACAAAAAGTTGGTTCTATGAAAAGATAACAAAATAGATAAACTCTAGCCAGGCTCACAACAAAGAGAAGAGAGAAAACAGAAATAAATAAAAACATAAATATAAACATAAATGAAAGAGGAGAAATTACAATAGGCAAAACAGAAATCCAGAGGATAACTAGAGATTAATGAACATATATATGCAAACAAGATTAACAACTTTGATGAGATGGACAAATTTTTAGAAGCATACATGCATCCAAAACTTGATAAAGTAGACATAGAAAGCTTAAATAAATCAACCTCAAGCAGCAAAATTGAAACAGTAATAAAATCACTCCACCAAAACAAAAGCCCTGAACCAGATGGATTTACAAATGAGTTCTACCAGACAATCAGAGACAAACTGGTGCCTTTCTTACAAGAACTCTACAAAAATAGAGAGGTCAGGAACACTAGCAAATACATTCTACAAAACCAGGACATGGAAACAACCTAAAAAACCCAAAACAGACAAATGGGTCAGAAAGTTATGGTATGTTTACACAATGGAATATTATTAAAAAAGATAAACTTATGTTTATGTCATTCGCAGCAACATGGATGGACCTAGAAGGAATCATGTTAGCAGAAATAATCCAGAAAGGAAAAAAGAAATATTGGATGGTCTCACTTATATGAGCGATATTGAAAAAACTAACAAAAAAAAATGGACAAGAAAAAATTTAAACTGTTAACAGGCTGAAGCATAGAGCAAGAGAGGGGGAAGAGGTAAAATCGGGGGAGGGGAGGACACAAGAGATTAAAATGGTTCATAGATGATGAGGTGGTAGGAGAATCTTGGGGTAGACAATGATGTAAAATATATGCGTGTGCATTCAATTTTTAAAAAAATAAGTTTAAAAAATAGAATTGATGATCAGTGACACAGTGATAACATTCATAACAAATATACACCACTATTACCTGGACAAAAAAAAGGCAAGCTAGACATTAGCTTGCTGTTTAAAAATATGCTGTTTTTGTTTCTGTAATATACATTTGTTTCAGAAAAAACATTGCATCTGTAATGGATTTCCATTTGGAAAAAGTAAAATGTTCTTCATAGAATGTGTTGGCTTTCTATTAAAGGGCATATTTCCTTCTAACAAATCATGAGTTTACCAGTGTTGAGGTTAGAACTGGCACTTTAGTGAAAATTAAAATTGTACCATCATTGGAACTCATCTTTTGCTTTCAAATGCATTTTAAGCATCCATTTAAACATCTGGGGATGATGATACATATATGAGATCCAGGTTGGAACCTCTGAAGCAATATTTAGTACAGAAATTGAGTTAGATTTATTATTTCTAAGCCTACTTTCTTAAAATACATCATAATATAGGTTTGAATATATAACACAGCACAGAACTGCAATATTCACAATTCAGAAACAAACAGATCCACTACCCATTTCCACTCCCAACACTCTTCCCAACCTTACTGCTAAACTATTCTATGGAATTTCACAGCATTCTCTCCATTTCACAGCAATGGTTGTGTAGAGAAATTAATGTTCTGGAAATATAACTGCCTTTCCAGCTACTCAATGTTAAATTATTCATCTTTCTATGTTCAATGCCAAAATCTTTATTTTGGGAATGCAAGATTACCTTTCCAACTTTAGCAGTCATGACAACTCAATTTGTAGTTCTTCTGTGGTTTGTTTTCTGAATGTACATGCTGATTACTTTTACATCGTTACACAAGATATCATCCCAGAACACCCTCCCTCCGTCTTTGTGCCTGAGTCCAGCCTGCCTCTCTAGCAGTAAACTCAAGGTCACTGCTCCTGGGTAGCTTAATCTGGAGCCTAAATCTTATTGACCTCTCCATTTTCTGAAAACTTTTAATCCTGGAGCTCACCACTCACTTTGTATACATTAGTGGTCAACAACACTAATGGTTACCAATGTTATCATGTATGCTTTAGGACTCTAGAGAGATTATAAATCATTGAAGTCAAGGGTAAGGTTTATTCTTGCCTCTGATATTGTGTTGCAAATTTCAATATCAACTAGCACAGGGATGTTCAAAGACTATGTGCTTGATAAATATGAATGTTAATTCTTGCAAGATCTTTAAAAGAACTGAAAAATGAGAACCATCTCTAAAATTCAGACTTTACATTTGTTCACAATGGCCACCTATCTTGACCCCTGTTGACCTGTTCTATGTGGTATAAAGAAGATCAGCAAGTACTTCTGCTTTAATTATTTTCATAAAATATAAACTAAATTTTCTACTCCCAAAGTTAGCCTCACAAAAAATAACAGGATTTCTATTCTGTAATTTGAGCAGGTGGAGAAACACATATGTTTCATTTATCACTATAGGTCTTTATCCATTCATTTTAAAAGTATTTCTTGAAAGCCTTCTGTATACAAAGGATAAACCTGCAAAGATCCAGAATGTTGCCATATTAGGATATATTCTCGCAAATATACCTGTGAGAAGAAACATGTTAAGCTACTAATGGGTAAGACACTTTTACTGGGATCACTTGGGCACATTCTCAGTGCAATTATGGCACCAGGAGACTCAGAAACAGAGAAGATATTAAAAGATGTGGAGAATGCTAAAGACAAACCTGTCATGTGGTCTAGGAAACGACTAACCCCTTCCACAGTGGTCGACAAGGATATGTTCAATTTTTTCCCTTTTCCCATTTTCTAGGGCTAATCTAGTTTTCTTCACTATATTTTAAAAGATCGATCTACTAGGCATACATCGTTAATAAAAAGGCAGTTTCCAAGATGGCACCAATGAAGTCAAACACAATAATATTAGGTTGCAAAATAATCATTCAACAAAAGAGTCTTGCCCTTGTTAGCCACCTTAGCTCACATAAGCATTTGTTCTTTTTTTAAACAACTCATTTTGAGATTCCAAACGTGCAGTTCTTTTGTGTAAGGTAAAAGGAAAAAGAATTCTTTTTCATTTCACAAAGTAAAGGCTAAACTTTAATAAGATGCCAAAACAAATATCAACACATGTTATGTTTAATTAGTTGGACTAATATGAATGATCAGGTCAGAGAATGTGTGTGCACTGACTTTTTAAGATCTTCCTGCTGATCGTGGGGAACTGAGCTATGCGGTCTTGCTGCCCTCTTGAGGAGATTCTGTGCTCATTACACTTACTAATTGCAGGGTTTTTGTTTCATCATGTTTATTACAGTATTCGATTATGTTTATTGAAATGGATTAAGTTACTGATTCAGCAGCCAAATCATAAATTAAAATAATTACTATCATACAAATTAATTTCTAAAATCCAAAAAAAATATAGTCATGACAATGTTAAACATCTAACTTAGCCAACAGAAATTATTGGATCTATTTCCCATTAAAAAAAAAACAGCTAACATGAAATAGCCATTTGCTAAAAAATATTCTAAAGTGCATCAGCCACTTGTAGTTCTCCATTTCTTCTATAAAATATGCTGGATAAAAAAACCCAAAGAAAAGAATCATTCAAATCTATCATATATAAATAGATCCCTTTATTTAGAGATTAATTTTAAATTGATGGATAATTTTGCTGTAAATATTGCCACTTCTACAGTTTGAATTTTTCTCCCAACTCAGAAATAGTAGAAAAATATCATATAATCACTGGTCCCCAGTTATATTTATTCAACAAGATTTATTCAGAAACTTCATGCACCCTTTCTGAATTATGCAAAGATGGGACAACTGATGAATTATTTAATTTTCTTCTGTTTGCCCTAAGATCCTTCCTCTGATACTTCAAGTATATGATCAAATTTATGTATACCATGAAACTCATCTCTCAGGAAATTGTCCTAGGTGCATTCATCACTCGTTCTCTACCTGAGAAATCAGACCATTAATATGTATTAAGAATTCTCTCCTCATGTACTTTGAAAGTTGTGCAATTTTAAATTGGTCAAATTGGACTCATTCCAGATTTTCTGTCTTGGTCGCTATTGCAAACCTGTATTAAATTCCATGGCACTGAGTAACAACTAGCGGTCACATCCATAAACTTGACTAAAACTGCCTTCCTGAAAATGAATGAAAGAGAACCCTTGAGCTGCCCTCAGTACTTTTTTCACCTCTTTAAGCCTGTGCCCCTGTATTTTAAAAAGGAGAAACTAACAGCATCTACTTTGGTGGAATTCTTACACAACTGTGATAATGGATGTTTAGAACTTGGTGAATGTGAGGATACATTTTTGTGGTAATATGGACATTTCACAAAATCTCACCGGAAAACAACTTGGATGTTGTCTAGAATTACTTTGTTGACTTTTAATTGGAAACTCCCCAGAAACCACTCTCTTTACTTATCCAAGGATAGACACTCTGTACATACCTTTAAATTGCCTAAGGATGGTTCTTTAAAAAGCAACTATAATTATGACCAATCTATAGATTCTATCCAGAGATATGTCCACTATATCAATAAAAATTGAGTATAAAAATATTGTTTTTAAATTGCTTTGGGTACAAATTCAAAATTACATATTTTTTAATCCACGGAAATAAATACTCAAAGCTACATATGTGAAAAACTGAGGACTTTGGTGTTCTACTACTCTATCTCTATTTTCAAGTCTCAGGGCATTAACAAGGCTATGAAAGCAACCTCTCCAAAAAAGATGTGGACATCTTACAAAGAGAGCAGAGAGTCTCAGAGTGATCAATTAAATGTCAGGAACTGGGCCTCAGAAACCTTTCTTCCAGTCATTGAGATAGGCTAACTTCACTCAAACCTTCAGCACTTAGTGTATCTATACCACATGCATTTATTTGTTCCTTCACTTTCCAAAATAATGGTTGAGATAAAATTTTTCAATTCTCAACAGTTCATCCCTGACTCAAATACTCTCTCCCCTACAAACTCTATCAGGGTGCAGATACAAAGGCAGTGAGTCTCTTCCCCTTATTACAGACATCTGTCTGACATTCTTGGTCCCTGCCACCTATTACACTGAACTACTCCCATCCAGCTCATCCCATGTATTACTGTTTCCTCAAATCCCAAATCTTTGCAAGTATTCATAATTTCACAAAATTCCGTAACAGGAAAAGGGCAAAAATTCCCTAGCATTACTGCTTTTGTTTCATGACCACCCTTCACAATTACCTTAGCAAAGAAAAAAGTTACCTAATATAAAAAAAAAAAAAAATCACCTTGACTAACCAACCAATAACTGCTACTTCTTTACATCACTGTGGCCCTTACAAGTTTACTTAACTCCTCCTCTTCACCCCTCAGTCCTAACCCCTTTCTATTCATTCAACCACCCTCCAGAGAGAATGCCCCCAACGACTTTATAAAGATTTCCCTCTAGTCTGCCTCACTATTCTGTCACATCATTGTTTCAATGCCCAAGATATTTTGATTTCCATAGGGGCAGCATTTACCTCTTTACACTAGCACCTAGCTCACTGCCTGATCAAGCTCACAGTCTATCAAGAAAGAGGAAGAGCCTAAGACTGTATCCTAGTTACTTTTACCCTAATTTGCCCAATGAGTTAGACTGTCACCATTTCTTTGATGTTGCAGCAGAACCCAAGACTCTGGGTAAATGGTGAAGGACAATGTAATCACAGCAACAGTAGAGTCTATAAGGTGATCCCAGGAGGACCAATGACACCTGCATACTCAGCAAGTTGTGATACAAGCTAAGAACCCTGAGTTTAGAGAATCCAAAAATATATACTTGCAGCAAGCCAGCCCTTCATTTCAATGGGAGAAATATCTCTATCTTCCAAGGCTATTCAATATATGTAGACAAAGGCTATTCAGTACCGCTTCTACAAGATGCAGGAACACAGAGAGTCATGGAAAATTATCTACCAAGAAGTGGACAATCAAAAAGTAGTTGTTAATGAATGATTACATGAATTAGAGCGCTCATCCATTTTATGCAGTAGAAATCAAAATAAAATGTAAACTAATAGAATAAGCTCCCTGACTGAAAATCCACTTCCAATTTGAATCTCACAAAACCATACACAACATGAGGTTCATAACCAACTGACTACTTTAGCAGAAATAAATACCCTTAACCTTCCTCACTTTGGGAGAAATTCAGAAAAACTATTCCAAATGTATAAGACCTCACCAGAGGTTTTTGTTTGTTTTGTTTTTGAATTCAAAAACCTACTTTGGTGGTGACAAAACAACTGGCTTTAGTGCAATCTATGATTCCTTAGATTGCATATAGAAAAATGAACCCAAATTTAGGCTTGCAAGACACAGTCTGCATGAGAAGAAACAGACCCGCAGAAAACAGCATAAGGAGCACAAGAACACAAAGAAAGTCTATAAAGAGCTAATGCTGGACGTGGCAAATGGTGAGCTGGAGAATGGACAGATTCCTTATGAGAAGTTTGATATGAAAATAATAATAAAAAAAGTGAAATCTATTGTGACCAAAATTACTTCCTTAACCGGTAGTATACTGCAAATATTTAGCAAGATCTTGGCAGAAGTGAGACCTTACTTTGCAACAGCGTTCTTCACTGGAATATTTCCACCATGGCCAACTCTAAGCAGTAACCATCACAGCACTGCATGCAGAGTTGGTGAGGGGACACAGCTGTGCACCATTACATGGGATTTCTGCTAGGTAAGTACAGAACACAACCTCCTTAAATTATTTTACCAAATAATTTAAAAATGTGGCGACTTATTTTAATCATGTACATTTGTCTTAGTTTTGAAAACTATGCCATTGTCAAACGCATATGATTTCAACTTTAAATATTAGTGTTGGCCAGGCCTGGTGGCGCATGCCTGAAAGCAGCAGCCTAGGAAGCTGCCACTCACTCCAGGGATCGAGGTTCGAATGCCGCTGGGTGTATGTAGCGAGACTTAGTTCCAAAAATATATAGCTGGGCGTTGTGGTGCGCACCTGTAATCCCAGCTACCTAGGAAGCTGAGGCTGGGGATTACTTGAGTCTGTGGTACCCCAGGCAACATGAGCCTGTGGTTCCACAGGCAAAAATAGCGAGACCTAGTCTCAAAAAAATAATAGTAATAATAACAATAACAATAAACAACTGCCTCAGAAAATTATTGAAAATGTTAACATTGGTTCTTGCCAATAGGTAGGACCAAACTCCCATCACCCACAGCCCTTTGCTCTTCCTGTTGCTCTTTACTGCTTCTTTTCTACCTTTGGTTTCACTCTTGTCTCTCCAGCCCCGTTGTTCTAGATCTCCTATTTCTCTCACATTTGGTCTTTTATCCTGTCCCTCAGGCTGTTCTGCCTCACTACCACCCATCAGCCCCCATTCCAGAAAGGCCTCAGTTCTGTGTTTCCTCTCCTCTGGCCTTCCCCACACATGTATACACTGCATCCACAGGAGATAGGAGCACTCCCAAGAGGGATGCTGGGTTATCACTTAGCTCCCTCAGTAATCAAGGCCATAGTGGAGAGATGGCCATTGGATTTCCAGTGATAGTTTCAACCAGCATTTTCTCATGCAACCATTGTCATACCTTTTTGTCAGATTCTATGAGCTGTAGTTCTGTATTTTTAAATATTTTGTGTTATAATAGGTTTTTGTAAGCAAATCCAAGATGCTAATCTCTTTTTTTGTGTGAAAGTGAAAACAGTCAAATACCTTTTATTTGTTGAGCCATGTCCACCAGAGGGCAGCAAAAGTTACGTGAAATATATTCACTCTACAGAAATTAAGAGCAAAGCTGTATCATTTGCTGAAAATGGGAATCCATTCAGAGTTCAAACAGCAACATTACTTCGATTTTGTTGAAGTAGAATGACTTCAACTAGTAAAAATAACTAGGAGATTTTATTTTTTAAGGCTAAAAAAGGCCTTCATTGTAAGTATTCTGATTTATTTTTAAAGATTTTTAATTAAAAAAAAATCACCATAAGGCTAAAATTTCATTTTTTTACTTTAACACCTCATGAGTAACTTTCATAACTGTTAAATCATGAATTGGTCAGTCATTGAATCATCTAACATATCTTTGAACACATTCAATATTGAACATGCACATTCAAAACACTACACTAATAACTATCACCTCTGAGGCACAAGTTAAGGAATAACAAAAAATAATTGTCTGCTTTATCAGTCAGGGCTTTTCAGAAAAAGAGACCAATAGCACACGTGTGTGTGTGTGTGTGTGTGTGTGTGTGTGTGTGTGTGTGTGTGTGTAAAGAGATTTATTGTAGGAAATTGGTTTGTGTGTTTAGAGGCTAGCAAGACTGGAAGTTCAGGAAGGGAGAATTAATGCTGCTGTTTTGAGGCAATATTTTTTCTCTTTTTTCTCTAGGAAGGCTCTTCAGGTCCACAACTGATTCTGTGAGACCCAAAGCCCATCTTTCTGCCAAACACTCTCTTCAAGGAGGACCAATAATGAAGATGGCAGCGTGAGGTGGAAATTTTAAGAAATGTCAGAAACTGAGTTTTAAGAATAGTGTTACAGGAATTGTCCCTGATGTGGGCACAATGACAGTAACAGTACTACAGCGGGATCACGATAGCTGCAAAAACTGAGCGGAATCTCAGCAAGGATGTAGAAACCTGGATGGTTGGTTGTTAGTGCTATCAACTTGTACTCTCATCTGCCTGTCCATTTTCTGGCCTAGTCCTTCTCCTTCCAGAACATCTTTTTTTTCTATTTATTTATTTTTTACTTATATATATTTCACATCATTTCAGTCCCTGGGGGTCACCCATCACCTCCCCTCCCCGCCCGCTCCAGCTGGTCCCCTCTCTCCCCTTGTGTAGTTAGTAGTGAAACCATTTGGTTTCTGTCCCTTTCTATCTGGCTCATTTCTGCTAGAATGATTTCTTCTAGGTACATCCAGGTGTCTATAAATTCATCAAATTTGTCATTTTTAATTGATGAGTAATACTCCATTGTGTATATGTACCACATCTTTTTCATCCACTCATCTGTTCTGGGGCATTTGGGTTGTTTCCATATCCTTGCAATTATAAATAGTGCTGCAATAAACATCCGAGCACAGGTGTCCTTTTGTACCCACATTGAGGTCTCCTTTGGTTAGATTCCCAGAAGTGCGACTGCTGGGTCAAATGGTAATTCCATTTTCATGAGTTTGAGGGTCCTCCATACTGCTTTCCATAGTGGCTGGATGAGTTTACATTCCCACCAGCAGTGTAAGAGTGTTCCTGAAACTATGATTATATGCGGATGATATGATTCTATATGTAGAGAACCCAAAAAAATCCACAGAAAAACTTATTGAAATAATAAACCAGTTCAGTAAGGTTGCTGGCTACAAAATCAACACACAGAAATCAGTAGCCTTCCTATATGCAAAAAACCAAGCAGAAGAAGAAATTTAAAGTCATCCCATTTACCATCGCACCAAAAACAATTAAATACCTGGGAATAAACCTAACAAAACACATAAAAGAACTATACAAAGAAAACTTTTAAAACCCTTCCCGAACATCTTAAATTATATCTTTTATCAAATATCTTCCATTTAGATCACATTAATTTCTTCAGTTTGTGTTACTGCCCCTTTTGCCAAAATGGAATGGTCCTCACTCTGACAACTTTCTGTTTTTATGTAATTAGAAAAGTATTGAAAGTTCACGAGTATAGTTGGTCTCTCTGTTGTATAATTTGGATGTGAGGGCGATCTGGCTGCGATATCTGTCACCCCATTGATCGCCAGGGTTGATTCGGCTGATCGGGCTGGCTAGGCGGGTGTCCCCTTCCTCCCTCACCGCTCCATGTGCGTCCCTCCCGAAGCTGCATGCTCGGTAGAAGAGGACGACCTTCCCCGAATAGAGACGGACCATTCTTCGGTCGAGGGTATACGAGTAGCTGCGCTCCCCTGTTAGAACCTCCAAACAAGCTCTCTGTTGTATAATTTGCACTTAGCCCAATATTGGGTGCATAAAAAATTCACTTAGTTCTAGCAGAATCCTGATTCATTTATCTGCTCATGGGTTTGCTCAGTATTCCACTTAATAGCCACTCTTAATAGTTGTTGTTAGAGTGTCTTCACACTCCCCACTTTACCTCTGTCTGCCACATGTCTTTATGTTGACCCCTCTGTATGCTCTCAACTGTGTCCACTTTATGTTCACAATATATGGAGTTGATGAACAGAGCTTTATTTCCTTACATCTGAAGAAATTCCCTAATGAAAGCACACTTGAAAAGTCATCCCTTGTAAAATAACAAGGATGCCAAGTTTACTGTCTTAAAATCAACTTTTGACCCAAAAGTTGTAGTTCAGGAGTATTTAACTCCATCGTGGCCAATATATGGTGGGCAATGTAAGTATGTGTCATATTTTTCTATAATTCTATAAGCACTCTAGCAAAGTATAGGGGGTGTGTTTTCTGAAATGCAAGAATTGCTAAAAATGTAAAAATTGGCTCATTGGCAAATACAACATCAGATATTTCATAGGGGAATTTTCCTCTGTGCTTGTCAGTTTGATGTTTCTGTGCTTTCAGGTTTCTCAGCTAAAATATCTCAGCTATATTCTTTAGAGGAAAATACATTTTATACATTAATAATCCATGTTTACCATATTTAGATGTTAAAGACTATTCATACGTTTTTGGTCTTAATAAATAGAAGTTTGTGACAATCTCTCAGGCGAGAACACACGTCATCCTACTCTGAAGCAAACAAAATTCTAGCACATCGTGACAAATGTATTTCTCTGCTCATTCATCTTTAGTTTAAGGTTTGGTATGTGTTCTCACCTTCATCCATGACTTCACTTATTACATAACCCCAATAAGGTCAAGGTCATAGAGTTCGATTTAACATGGATTAGTTGCAGCTTCACTCTGTTTTATAACAAACAAGCTGAAACTTTCATCTGCATCAGCCCTCACACGAATCCATGTCCAAGGTCACAGGTGAACTCAGACAAGATATTCATCACAGCTCCTTGAAAAACAACTCCAAATGCCTGCCCTGACATGGGTCAGAAGCACCATTTGGCACAGAGAAGACATGTCTTAACCAGTTTGGAAATCTCACTGACTGCCATGATAAATAGAGCCCTTCTTACGTTACTTAGAATATCATGAATTTTCACAAGATGTACACAGGTTCTTGACTATGGTAAATGAGTTTTAACTGTCTAGTAAATGAGCTTAAACTGCCATTTAAATAATCTCTTTCATAATTAAAATCATGCTGCATGATATACTATCATTATAATTCATCATTTAAATATAGAAATTGGGATCATTTGACACTGCCTAATCAAGACCAATTCTGCATTTCCTGCTGCCTTTATTTCCACCTTTGTCCAATAGTACTTGCACTTCAGAATTTAGCAAGTGTGTAGTAAGGATTTTGTCTTACACTAACTCTCTTTAAATTCCATGAGTCATTTTGATCAACTATAACTCTACTTCCAGAAGTCTATTTTAAGTTTCTACACTAGCCATCACTTGCTACGTATGCTACATATATGAGATGAGTATTGGAGACACTACCCACTGTATTAGCCAGAGTTCTTAGAAGAAACAGAACCATCAAAATATATGTTTACATAGATGTTTTTAAAGTTGGTTCACATGACTGACAGGTTGAGAAGTCCCAACTTTTGCAGTTGGCAAGACTCAGGAAAGCCAAGGTACCAATTTGTGTCTGAAGACAAGAAAATATCAATATCCCAACTCAAAACTGTCAGGCAGGAGTTCCCTCCAACTCTTACTTTATGCTTAATTTGGTTCTTTAGTTACTTGGAAGTGTTCTAGCCACTTTAAGAAGTCTGCTGATTGAAACGTTTTTTGTTGTTGTTGTTGGTTTTTTTTACTTTATTGACTGCACATATATATATGATTAGATATATATGAATAAATATATACATATATTACATCATTGTCTTTCCCAAAGTTCTCCCACCACCTTATCACTCAGGAACCATCATAATCTCTTGTCCCCATCCCTCCCCCAATTTTATCCTCCTCTCCCTCTCTAGCTCTATGTTTCAGTTCTGTTGGCATTTTAAATTATTCTTGTCCATTTGTTTGTTTTTTCTATATCCCTCATATAAATGAGACCATCGTATTTCTCTTTTTCTTTCTGGCTTACTTCTGTTAACATGATTCCTTCTAGCTCCATCCATGTTGCTGCAAATGACATGTTTTTCTTCTTTGATTGATGCATAATATTCCATTGTGTAAATATACCACACCTTTTTTAGTCATTCTTAAGTTTTGAGACATTTAGGTTGTTTCCATATCTTGGTAATTGTAAATAGTGCTGCAATAAACATGAGTACAGGTGTCCTTTTGAATTACTGATTGAAATGTTAATGCCATCCAAAAATACAGACACAACTAAAAGGTTTGACCAAAGGTCTGGATACCCTGTAATCTAGTTAAGTTAAACAGCATACCTATCAATACAAAACATCCATCATTAGTGAAGAAATAAGACAAACTGATGAACAGTAACAAATGACTTATCACTAAGGCCTAAATTGAACAATCATGTCAATTATTTATTCTTCAGAAAGGGAGTAATTATTGAGTATATGATTAATCAATTATATAATAAATGTTCCCATTTGTCTACCAGTGATTAAGTTCAGAGTATTTAAGGGTAAATGAGAGCTCAGTGTACATAAACTAAAATGCTCAAAAATGACTTAAAAATTAAAAAAAAAAAACTTCAAGCACAGACACAAGGGGGGAAATAACAGACTGCTTCAGCATTTCCCCCAGCTGAATTCTGACACCATTTTATACCTCCATGTGAAAGATTGCTTTGGCTGAGAGAAAATGGCTTTTAATGCCACATATTCCCAAAACACCTGCTGGTCTTACGTGTTTCAGCAAATAATTCAGCCTGCTGGGAACTCTTAGGTTATAATTTTTATATTCATAGTTTCTCAAAAATGTTTAGAGATTTTCAGCAAAAGGGGAAAAGAAAGAGATGCCAAGCTAAATGATCTCTGAGAGTAACAGATGCTATTCACTGCTTCAGTTTACCACCCGTGACCCACCAAACTATATTCTTTCACAGGTATATTTTAATGCAAGAGGTATAAGAAATGATGTCACATTCAGTTATCTCCCCAAGGATGAGGCAATGGCATAGAAGCAATTCCACTAGCTGACAGCAGCTTGTTTGTTTTAATCTGAAGTTTATTTTATCTTTCCACATTTCTTCTTTCTCTTTATATTATATTACTTTATTGTGGTAATACTTGATTCAAAACTGTATATGATTTAGAGGTATATGTTTGTACCTTTCAGTTGTATGCTATGCTATCCCCACTACCAATGCACCTTAATCCTGTACCACAATCCAGTGATCCCCCTTCCCTTTAGAGCCCACTCCCAGTCTCCCCATCTCATAATGTCAGTCTGTGGTCAGATCTAGGGTTTATTTTGGTTTAGTTTCATCTGTTCCTTTGCTTTATTTCCACAACAGCTTTTAATAGAAACTAATAGAAAATAGTATGCAAGGTCTCTCTAATCTGCCTTGAGGAGATCAATCAGAAACAGCCTCAGAGACATCAAAGTGTCTATAGCTGGAAACCCACCATTTTTCTTCAATTGATGCTTCAGTAATTAACAGATCAATTCTCAGTTTGACATCCAGCTTCCTGGCAAGTTTCTATGGCTGACTGAATGTTTCTTCTCACTAACAAGAATGACCAGAACAACTCCATGTCTCACAATTCTTCCATCTAACTGATGACAATTATTTTCTGACTCGTTATGCCTTTTGCTAGGATCAAGCTGACTGAAGTTCTCCCATGAAATGTTTCTGAAACCATGAAAACCTGGGGAAACATCACAGTTCATGGGTCTCACCCAAGCACTCACAATTGCAGAACAAACACACACAGAGTGTAACAATAACAGGGTGTGTTTATTGGGAGAGATTTTAAAGAGTTTGTAAGGTCACAAATGGCCAGCTGTACTATCCCAGGTAGTATCCCAAAGTCCAAATGTTCTTGCATATGAGATAGTCTGTTCCTTTCCATGAGAGCCTAGGGCTGGTGGCACATTGATAAGCTGTGGATGGAAACCAACTCACAGTGGCAGCTTGAAGTGATCATAGGTGGCACTGCTGAGGTAGCACCACAGCATCCAGCAGCAGTGATCTGGATGCCAGGCCTGGCAGCTCTCCAAGCATCAGTAATCGAAATCACCTATAGAGGTGGCACAGGCACAGACCAGCTTCATCAATCAGGCAGCTGCAGGCAGTTCTTAGAAGGCCTATGGTACTCATCAGGAGTCTGTGCTGTGCTGGAGGATCAGGCAAGAGTGGTCAGGTCTTAGAGCAGCCAATCATGCTAGACTCAGGAGCCCAATTAAAGATGCAAAGCCAGAATTGGAGACCTGACGCTAGGAATCGATAGTTTCCCCGTTGAGCATCTTGATGAGCCGGAGATCTGAAGCAACGATCTTCCCAGGCAGGAGTGTTTGAATCCATCTGTTGCCCCAGCTGTCAGGATCCCTTTGCTCCTTCACTTTTTCCCTACAAAACCATAAGTTCCAAACTGCAACTGGTGGTGGTAACACAGGTTCAAACCTGATTGGTGCATTTTTAAAACTGGCATAGGTTTCAAAACCACTTGCACATGAAACCAGAGCTGTGCTGGCATCAGCTACCTCATGTGGGGTATGTTGATGGGCAAATGAGTTAATTAGGTTTTTATGCCAGTAGTCTCTCTGGCTATTGCCTGAAGCTTTTATTGTGTTACTGTAAAAGGCACTTGGGATTGTGGGTGCTGGGGTATGTGCACCCGTAATTGTGGACACCCACACTTGCTCCTCCTACTCCTACAGTTACAATTCATAGTGTCATCATCCACCTAGTTTTCTAAAGCAGAAATCTGTACTCATTCTAAACTCCTTTCTCTCCATCCACCCACATCTTTTCACTCACTAATTATTCCTCCCACATGAAGCTATAATCCTCCCCATCCTTACTACTACTGCCTAATCAGGGTGTCATGCTTTCTTAATTTGACTACTAAAACACCTTCCTAACTCTTTATCTCACTTTATCCTTTAAATTCTCCTCCAGAACAACATATTTGCAATTCTGTATTATCTATATTCTGTATTATATGTGTCAAATACAATTTGATTATGGAGTTTCCGTGCTTACCCCCACCCAAAGTCAGTTACACACTCTATAACTTAACTCTTACTTTTTTACTTCCACCTTCCATCTTGCCTTCTAATAAGTCTCAACCGCCTTCAGTTATTACTAGGTAATGTTTCATTATTAGCTTCCCCCTAGGGTGTCCCTCAGGCCTAGACTGTCACTTAGCTCATACCAGTCCTTCAAGATCAGATTCTGAGAAGATCTCTTCCAGGAAATCAAAACATCCACAATGGGCTGCATTCATCTCTGCTCTCACACAGTCACCCTGTGAAACTCTCATTATTGCCACATAACTTACTGCTATAATGTATACATTTATGTGAATATACTTCTATATCATCTAATTTACTTATGGTGTTCTTACCACAAATAATACCACCTTTGAGACTGACTGTTTATAATCTGCCTCTTCTAATAAATCATAAGACTCTTCCAAGGTCCAATGTTACCTCTGTCATTGTGCCCAAGATATAGTGGCCAGTCCAGATATATTAGATACTCAACAACAGCTATTGCACTTTCTTATATTTTGTGAAGTTCCAATTTTATTCTAGCTGACAATGTACCCAGCTCAGTGACTCCAAGTCCTATTCTCTCTTGCCATGGTAGGAGATCAGAGGATCAATGAACTATAAGAACTCATTTCTGGCTTCCTCAAAACCACTTTCAAGGAAGAGGACTCAACTGGGAGAAAAATAATTTTATCGTTTAATTCACTCCTCCTTCTGCCTGAAATATGTTCAGAATGACTGAAATTCTAGAAGACATCAGGTGTCCTTGAAGACCCAACGCTATGCGCTAAAGAAAGATAAGAGCATGGTTCCCTAATGGTCATGGAGCTTTCATACAAGGTAAGAATGGCATTATTTTTATAACTTTGTGACATAAAAGAATATGACCTCTACCTTTTCTAGCATATCTGGGTATTTGTTACTAGCAACCAAATGCAATAGCTGCTGACTCTGAATAAAAGTTTCTTCTTAAATGGTGCAATTACAAATTAAAACTGATCATGAAGAAATGACTCGTCAGTATCACCTAGGATGGGCACTTCTACTCATAAACATAATGCCCTGTTCAGCCTCATCCAGCTTCATCCAGGCTGGATGTCTTTTAATATGGTAGTGAGCTACTTTTTCCAGTTGTTAATTTTATGACTTGTCACTTGTAGATTTAGAGTGTCTGAAATATTACTCGAGTCATATATCTAATACTCTTAGTGAAAACTAGTACCTAACATGGGGCTTCATAATGAGTAAAAAATATAAACAGAGTAGTTATGATTCTTTCAAGAATTTACAGCCAAGAAAGCATCAATAGCCCTAATATACATGTGAATGGGTGTGTATATATATATATATTATATGTGTGTGCGTGTGTATGTATATATGCTTAACTAACAGGTATCTATATGTATAAACAGATATAAATCTTTAAGCAGACAGTAAACATAAAGGGTCCCCATTTAAAAAGTATACAATAAAACAATGACAACAACAATACACACACAAATTTCAGTACTACATTGGATTCTGGATCTTTGACTTAGCAAGTATTATATATTATGTTTCTAACTACTTACTAGCTTATTGGCCTTATTCCCTCATCAAGGCTGCCACAGGCCATTTTCACACTATAGTCACTCACTTTAAATTTGATTCAATACATAAGTAGTCACCAACATTACATAACCACTTCTCCACATCTTTAAGGCTAACTTTTCAACAATCACCAGCTCCATTTTCTGAAATGTTCGGAACTGTTTAGAGTCTGTGCCACCAGCTGCTTCTGTGTCACTCCCTTGGGCACCTCCTTCCCAGTGGCTGGTCATTCACTGTGCAGTGATTTCTCCAGACATTCATTTCCCGGCTGTGCTATTTAAAGTTCATATAAAGGGGGAGGGCAGGGGCAGGGGAAGTTCATGGAAGACAAAGACTTGAGGGCAAAACAATCCTGCTGCTTTGGTTTTTAAGAATAAATGATATAAGTTTGGAGATAATCAAACTCTAAATGATATATTCTCACCTTGGTGTTTTATGCTTAATTGGTGCTGTTAATAAATATTTTGTTCAAGTTTCATTCATTCATCAGCCCATGAAATACTGTCTCTGCTCTATACTTTGCACTGTGTTATGATTTGGATACTGCAGCGAACAGTAATTTTGGTATCTAATTACATATTGTAAAGAAGATGGGTGTTAAGCAAATTATTATAATAATATATATCTATAATAAGATATAAAGTATAGTAAGATATAATAGATAATAGATACATAGCTATTATAGATATATAATATATAGATATATAGTAGATATATAGTATAGTAATACATAATGGATATATTATATAGATATAATATATAATAGATATATATCTATTATAATATACTATTATATAGCATATATATTACTTTACATCAATGTTGAGGCCAGAGCTGCTGATACTAAAAGAAGAAAAATTAGGAGAGAGAAATTATTTTTTAATTTTAATTTTAGGGGTTATATTTCTGCACTTCCATATATACACATATTCCACTCACTGTCCACTAAACAACTGATGAAGAAATGCAAATAGAGATCTAAAGCGTGCTAGAAGGAGTCTGATTGGCTTCTCCAGGTTATGGGGCTATATTGTAAGCCCAGACTCAGTGGCTTTGCTAGAAAACAAAGTCAGACTTTAGAGAAGCCCACACCTGTCACCATAACCACTTTGATCAAGAACCAAAGAGGCTCTGGAAAGAAGTGGAGTAACATAAGTGGAGTGAGTCATCTTGTCCCTCTGACAATTAAAAGCTTCTTCACAGCAGTCATTCACATAGGATACATTTAGTCATGCTTTGAGCCTCATTCAGACAGGCTCATCCATATATGTCTTCCCCAAACTCTTCCCCAAAACTCATGATCAATCTTACAAGTCTTTCCTTGAGATCCCTGACAATCTAATTATACCATTAGTCACTGTTCATCAATCAGGGTGGCTATGGATACTTCAGGCTTTCTACTAATAGACAAACAGCAAAAGAAACTTTCCACTGTGAGCATCTTCTTTCTCCTGAGTTTTACAAGGCCATTGCTAAAGAAAGCAATGATGGTGCAGTAATTTGCACCTCGCTGATCCAAAGCCATTTTTAAACAGAGGCAAATATTTCCTCTTCCTCAGTTGCTCTGAAGTAACTGCCATGAGTGGAGTGAGTCAGCAGGTGGAGGCCGAGTAAGTGTTACTGCAACTCCTGATGCAACTTATTTCTTCTTTCACAATTGCACCGGACACAGTTCTTTTCTGTCACTTCCACTTGCTGATGGAAGACTTCAGGTCATGTTTTGAACAAGGAGGCTGGTTCCTAATCCTTCACTCTTTACTGATCCTATAATCTTTGTCTTATCGGTAAAGACATCATCCAACCTGGCTTTTACTTTATACTTCTGACCTTATCACCTATGTTCAACTCTGGCTCACTCTACTCCAGTCGCTCTCTTCTTCCATCAAGTTGGGTATGCTCATGAACTTTGCCCATCTTATTCTTTCTGCCCAGAATACTTTGCCCTGGAAATGCACAAGCCTACTTCAACGCCTCCTTCAGGCCATGGTTCAAACATTACATCTCCCATAATATTCCATATTGAGACAAGTGCTGGCTAGGTAGATAGAGACCCACAGAAAATCAAAGTAGCAAAGAAAATTATAGAAAAATGAGAAGTGACAGGCCCTGCATCTGTGAGCACAAGATCTGCCTGTCAGCAGGAAACAACAAAAAAGTGTTTGATAAGAAGAGGAGCAGAGGGAGGAGGATGGTGGCCTGTGAACATCAGTCTCTAGAAGCCTCCCATGTTTTTAGCTGCCTGTGTGATCATCTTTAGCAAGCTACCTCCTCATGTGTCTTCAACAGATAGAGGCCCCTTAGTGAGACATATGTGGTAAAATAGACCCTAGAAATGAGTGCTTCAGAGGCACCATGCTTTCAATTCAGAGAGCTTTCTACTTATTGTTAAATAAACTACCTAAAACTCACTCCTTATAGCCTGTGTTCTGAATTTTCGTTTCACAAAGACAAGAACTCACCAACACTGTGCAGTATCTTCCCTAACAATGCTTTCTTTTTTCTTCATTGACTCTTTCCCTACTCTGATAATACTAATTTATCCTGATTTTTCTTCATTAAATCATCTTCTGATATACTGTATATTTTAATGTTTGCTCATTCTCACTCCTCTAGAATATAAGTCATGTGAGGGAATTATTTATCTATGTTTTACCACTGTATCAACAGTGCCTGGAATATTGTGCAAACATACTGAACATTGAATAAGTTTTTAATGAGTGAATGAGTCTTTCCCCTCAAAATGTTACTCAATTTTGTTTTGTTTGAGAGTATTCAATGGATAGAAAATAAATTATTGTTAAATGAATAATAAATAAATGTCTGATCTTATTCATGCATTTTGTCTAACCCTTAGTTTATTTTAGAGAAGTTTTACAGTCCTTCAATCTACATATGCTATAAAATTTTTGAATGAAGAGAAACCAATTCAGTTTGTTCTTCTTTATAAACATCTGCCACTGGTTGTTTAGAGTAATAATGTCACTGGTTGTTTCTGATTCAAAAACAATATGAGGTTTTGTTTCCTAGACAATTCAACATAGCAAGGAAATAATTAGAATTACTCCCAGGTTGATGAGAGTCATTGAATCTAGACTCTCAGTGAGTATCCCCATCATGCTACAGTCACCTGATCTATAATCATCTGTCCTATTTTTGCTTTAGTCCTTCAGCATACACACATGGTATCTAAATTAATGGCTTGCAATTTATTTTGGGAATTTATCTTACAGATTTGCTTTTAAATTGGTTTCCAGAGAATGCTGATATTTGACAACAGCTAAAGCTCTAAGACACAAAGAAAAGTACCGGTTTGACAAAAGAGGAATTGGCTTCCCCTGGCCATTAAAACCCCTTAGATGAATCTATTTGTTAAGGGTCTCTAAGCACTAGCAAATGAGAAAGGACTGCTTCACTTCGCGACAAAACTTAGTGGGGAGGTAAATTTTATACTATATGATTAAAAATTCCACTCCTGGCAACTTAATTTTTCCTCATTATGCTCCAACTTCACATCAGATATATGACAAAGCCATATGAATTAAGTAACTCTCAGCCTCAGTACTTGTATGTCTGTTTTGGCTCTCTCAAAGTGGTTGCAAAAAACATGATGTACTTTTGGCAGAGTAAAATAAAAAAAAATCACTAATTTGTTATCCACATGTTAGGCAGGAAATTGTACAGCTGACATTAGTAAATCTATTACTTTAAGCTTTGTGAAAATATTAACAATAAGCACTATACTTTCTAGATTTCACATAGCTGTTCTATCAGAAGATAATTAGTTTTTCCTTCAATTAGCACTATATTCCAGGATGAATAATTTTATATACTGTGTCACCTCTACAAACCACTTGGAAACTAATCTAGCATTCTTCAAAAAGATAGTTACCTCATGATCTAACAAATTCACTTTTAGGAATATCTGTACTTAAAAAATAATGAAAACATGTCCATACAAAATATTTATTTATTGCACACTAATACACAGCCAGGTTATTCTTAATAATCAAAATGTGGTCGCAACCCAAAAGACCATCAACTGATTAATAAATGTATAGTGTGTAGTATATCCACACAATGTGATATTACTTGAAAATAAAAAGAAATGCAGTAATGATACATATCCAAATGCACTTAAACCTTGAAAATATTGTGCTAAGTGAAAGACATTAGTCACAAAGGACCAAATATTGTACTATTCTATTTATATACAATGTATGGAATAAGCAAATCTATAAAAGCAGTGGTTGCTGTGGATTGGAGTGGGGGAGAGGAAAGCTGAGTAGGAAGTGAAAACTAAAGGGAACAGGGTTTCTTTTAGGAACTATGAAAATGTTCTAAAACTGATTATAATAATTACATAACTTTGTATATATACTCAGATGTTGAACTGTATACTTCAAGTAGTTGAATAGATAACTCTGTAAATTATATCTCAAAAAGTTGCCAGTAAAGGAGAGGACGAATGAAGGGAGGGCAGGAAATAAAGAATTCCAGGTTGAGTCTTTGGGCCATGCTTATTAGACAGCCAAGAGGAAATTTCAAGGAAAAAAAAAAACAAAACAGGGTACGTGAGTTTGGCAATGAAAAGATAACTTAGAAAGTGACTGTGGAAAGTGAAAAGACATGAAACTGAGTCCAGAACACACTGATGATTAGAAATTGGGAATATACAGGTACAGTGTCTACTTATAATGGAGTTATAAGTTAAAAATATCCATCATAAATGCATTTAATACACCTTCCAAAGATCATAGCTTAGCCTACTCCACTTTAAACGTGATCAGAATAGTTCTATCAGCTTACAGTTGAAAACACTCTTCAGTTTCATCTCAAGAGTAATTGCCTTCTGCTTCTCACCAGAAGCAGGAGACACAGATGGATGTTTTGTAGACCTGATGATAGTAAAAATACAATATCCAAAACACGCTGGCCACATAGTTCACTACACAGTAGCAGTTGTTTACTTTCACGACTGAGCAGGAGCTATAGCTCACCATCATCACACAGCATCACAAGAAAATATTGTGCTCTGTACCCCCACCTGGGAAAAGATAAAAATTCAAAATCCAAAGTGCACTTTCTACTGAACGTATATGGCTTGGATACCACTGTGAAGTGGAAACATTGTTAATCAAACTGTCTTAAATCTGTGCAGAGACACCAGAGCACAAGGCACAGAGTAAAGGAGCCTGAAAAAGAGCGACCAGTAAAGAAGAAACAGCACCAAGTATACAGGACCCTAAAAGGCAAGTGAAAATACTTAAGAGAAGGGTGATGATCTCTATCAAATGATACCAACAGCTCAAGTACGTTGAAAACTGAGATGCATAGTGTTCGCTATGTGGAAGTCGATGAAAATTTTATGAGAGCTGTTTTGTTGGAGCTTTGAGAATGAATGCCTGATTAGAAAATCACACACAAGCAAATTGCAAATATCAAGTACATACAACTATTGAGAAGATAGGCTTTTCACAGAAGCAGAGTAATGATCCAGTAACCGAAGGAGGATAATCTGGAAAATGTTGTTCTTGCTAAGAGAGAAGAAATAATAGCCTTATATGAGCTCAGGAAAATGGGCAAGTAATAGAGAAAATATGATTTTACAAAAGCAAGGAGCCAGCTGCTGATGAGATGACCTTGAACATTTTAGAGGGAATGGAAATTGATGGGCAAATATGTGAGAAGTTTGTCCACTGTAACCAAAGGTAGGGTGTATACAGAGAGGACGCAGGAGGGCAGATGTAGTGACAAGAACCTACTGGCAGTATCTTCTAGTGGTTTCTAATTTCCCAATGAAATGAGAAATAAGGTCTCAGCACAGTGAGGATGGAGGAAGAGACACTCAGGAGAGAGAAGGAAGAATGAAATCATCTCTGGGCAATGAGTGAGGTGTGGAGGACCAAGGAAGTGCAGCATAGATGCCAGCAGCATTAAGTGGCAATTTGTGATTAGCAACAAAGAATTCAAAGTGAGATCCATCAGCAAGGCAGTGTTTTTCTCCAGATCTGTTCAGCAAAACTGGGACAGATCCTGACAAATTAAGAGTTGGCTTTAGTCAGGATTGGGATTCACAAAATGGAAAAATGCCCAGAATTTTGTATTTAAAAGAAAGTAGAAATTTTACATAAAGCATGATTATGGCAATTCCATATTGGAGGGAAGAACAGACTGAAAGGAGCTTTAAACATGTATATGATTTTACAGGCAATTATTACTTCTTATATATCTTCTCATTTTTCTTGTAAAAATCAGTTTTCACTCAACTTTGGAGGATGGAGTGGGGGTAAGATGATATGATTTAGAGGTCTAGGATCACACCCTTCAAGTACATGTTACTATACCACACTCAACATCCTCCACCATAATCTATTATCCCCTCCCCACTTTATTCTCCCTCTTCTCTTACCCTAGGGTAAATTTAATTCTACAGGCAGATTTCTAGTTTGGTTTTATCAGATCTTTTGTTTCTCTTTACTCCACAAATAAGTGGTACCATCCACTCTGGGTATTATCTACAGTGATATTTGTTGTTTTCTTCTGACTTATTTCTCCTTTGTTTCTCTTGCTTTTTTGAGATGAATCCATAGATTCATCTCAAAACACATAGTGTTTTGCCTGTTTTCTTCTGTCTTATGCTTTCACGTCTTACACCCCAACCTGTGATCCCATTTTGAGTTAAATTTTGTGTCTGAGAGTGGTCTAGTTCCATTCTTTTGCATGTGTGATTTTCTCAATACCATTTATTAAAGAAACTTTCCTTCTCCAATGTGTATCTTGACCACTTTGATATAGATTAACAGCCCACAGATGTATGAGTGCATTTCTAGCTCTCAAATCTTTTTCTTTTTCTGGAATTCTTGAATGTTTTATTACTTAAGTGATTTGGTGTAGAAGTCACGTTTAGATAACCTAGCATTCTTTTAGCTTCCTAACTTGTAACATTAAGTTCCCTCTCCAGATTTGCAAAGTCTTCCTCCTTTTTTTCCCTTAAATAAGTTCTCTGTTCCTTTCACTCTCTGTCTTGTCCTTCTGGAAAATCCATTATTTTTAGGTTGCCTTTGTGGAGTCGAGTTGTTCTCAAATGTTTATTTGTAGTTCTCTCTATTCTTCCACCTGGATTCTCAGTGCATTACCATCTTCAAGGTCACTGATTCAATCTTTCATTTGGTCTATTGTACATCTATAGCTGTCTCTCCTCTATTGATCTTTCTATGTCATGAATCTACAGTATTTTCCTATTGAAAACTTCAAATTCTATCTTCTGTTTATTCATTTTATTTCTTAGAGCATTAATTTGTTGTGTTTTCTTACATCTCATTGATCAGCTTTCCTACGATTTCTTTGTACTTCATTATTCTGGCAATTTTGAACTCTGCATCTAATAGAAAGAAAAGATCTCCCATGTCTTTGTGGTTGAATTCTGGAGATTTGCTCTCTTCAGGGATGAAATCGTTCCTTGAGGACTCAAGTTACCCCATGTTATATTTTTCCATCCACTCATTTTGTTTCTCCTCCTCCCCAACCCCACTCCCATTGTCCTAAGAGTGCAGAACTTCCACTTTTTCAGCAGATGACACTGTGGTTGGTTTGTTTTCTTTAATTTTTCTGGCTTGGTATTTCCATAAGTCATATGATTGCGTATGTTGGGTACATCTGATCTATAGCTAGAGTCAGAGAGTGAGGAAAGGGCCTGGAGGAATGCAAGGCTCGTTTTTGTAGTCTCTTTGATAGGCCTCTTCTCTTTAGAGTCTCTACACCTGTCTCTCTATAGTTTGTGGGCCATGCCATCAGCACTGCTTCACAGGAGCGGAAAGGAAGTGTGCCACTCTGGGCCTGTTTGTTCACTGAGGACCTTGCCGTCTGTCTCACTCCAACATCCCCAAATGTTTCTCCCTCAGTTAAGGGGGCAGCTTAAGTCCCCAAGGTCATCAGCCAAAACCAGTCACCACTACAAGTTTGCCCCACTGACTTCAACTCTGGCCACAGTCTCTAGGCACCACTCCATCCACCTTTCATTATAAAGAGTTGAATTTCCTCAGTGTCTCTTCTCTCATGATTAGCACTAGTCATCAAGGTCTAAAAGATGCTCGAGTTTCACCCCAAGTTGCAGGCTCCCCTATGTCCAGTGTCTCTCTGAACTACTTCAGATTATCCTCTCAAGAACAAAGGAGGGAACTTCTTTTTATACCATCTTCCCAACGCCTATCCTCATTGTTGCCCTCAACCTATGCTAAATAAGCCAGTATCAGGGACTATGATCACCACAGCTGGAAGGAAATAGTCAGTTAGAACATTTAAATCTCTAAGCAATAGGACAGACAACAATTTGCTTTGTCTCCTCACTCAGCACATATCTCTTCTGTATGTCCCTTCTGCATTACTCCCTTGGTTCCCTCTGTTTATAGAATATTGCACACGATCCAAATATGACTACACTTAACTATGAAATATCATAGTCCCAGACACCATCAACAACTGACCGAGTCTTTTCCTTTCTCATATAAAATCTACAAGAGACAAGATGATTGGCTGAACTTGAATTAAGGATGCTTATTTGGTTCAATAAGCTAGAAGCAGACATCAGAAGTCAGTTGTTGAAATATGGCAGTCATCCAAACCCATTCTTTCAGTTGAATATCTGAAAAAGGCAATTCCAATGAAACAGGTCACGAGGGATCCCATATAATTGTAAGAAATCATTTATGACCTTTATAATTAGAACAACTAGTTTCAAGTGAATGTATGAGGGAGATAAAAGGGATATAACAAATTTTTTTTATTTTCCTCTTTTTTACCAAATATTCCTCCTGTTTCATCGTTATTTTACCGTTATTTCAAAAGAGCTTCTGTTGAGTGCCTGTTAGCATAAGTCACCATGTCCTCCACTGTGTAGAATGTGTCTGACAGGCATAAAATCATCTTTAACTGTAAAAATGACAATTTTGAAGGAAACATTGAGAAGCTAGACTATACCCCAACTGAAAAAAGGAACTGTTTATAACATCAAAAGTTCTGAATATTCCCACCTTCTTCAGTGAATTCTGACTTAATATTCCTGCATATTATGAGACTTGAATATTTGATGCAAGGTAAGTTTATCATGACTTTCTCTTTTAAGATTATTTTTAGTTGCACTAATTGTACATGATGTGTGCTTGTGTATTTAAAAACTCAAGTAAATACAGAAATATGAGAAAAAAGATAGCTTTTGTCCTATCTCCCTGACTTCTGATTATCCTCGATTCCATATTCCTCTCCAGAGGAAAACAGTTAGCCGTTTGAGCTATATACTTTCAACTGTTTATCTGAGTTTAAGTTTATTTACAATTTTGCTATTATGAATTTTTTTTCCATTTTAAAACGTGCTTTTCTTCTTTATGCAGATGACTTCCTGTCAGCATTCGTGAAAGTTATATATCCCAGGGACCTTGGATTCAGGCCTACGAAGACAATTTTAATAATATCTCAATGATTTAGTTTCTTAAGACATTCATATTTCATGCATATTTTAAAAGCAGACATTTTATGGGCTGGTGTAGCAATCATTCAGAAACACACATCTTTGAAACTATAATCATCTTATAATTTGTACTGCTTCACAAACAACCACAGCCAGTCTTCCAAAAGGACAATCCTTTTAAACCAAATCTCTAACATTAAAGCTGCTTACAGCTATTTCAGATAATGGGAGCTGTCCAGTCTGTGATGTGTTCAGTCTCCTCTATTTAGGGAGGTTCTGTCATACTAACAATCAAGTAGAAAATGAACTCTACACTAGAAATCCAGCAGTGAATAACAAAAATAAGTAAGCTTACAAAATTTATTGGAATTTTCTTTCTGAAGCTCAAGGACTATATCAAGCACAACAGCAATGTGCCTTTTTAATAGTATATCATATTCTTAGACAACCCTGATATAAAACTTCTGCTGAGATACTTTCCACCAAAAAAATTGGCTAAAGATATTTCAACCAAAACCTGAATTGCCAATCTGTCTTTTAAAAAATGGTATTTAAAATAAAGGGGGAAATATATGAAGATGTCCCACCCAAAAGGAAGGAAGGAAGGAAGTAGGTAGGAAGGAAGAGAAAACAAAAAAATCTTTCCAAAAATATGGCCATTGTGGCTCTGGGCATATGTATGTAGACACTATCATTTAAAAGCTATAACCCTTAAATGGGTATGGTATTTGTTTGATTCTTGGCTTCCTTGTCTTTAAACTGAAAATGATATCCTCAACTTTCAGGTGTTATACAAAGTATGTATAACAGAGATTTAACCATGTGCTAGTAATTTATATCAATTCAAACTGATAATAGACAATTCCCCAACTAGTGGCAAAATGCAATTCCATGTGTCTGTCTTGTGTCTCGGTTTTTATGCCTCAGATTCTCTCTCAGTTTTTATACAGTTTTTATACACCATTTGTTGTAAAGAGATAATGTTTTCCAGTCGACGCCGGACTTCCCAAAAAGATAGGGAGTTAATGCCATTAGGACAACCCTAAACCTACGAAGAGTGGGAGTCATCTTCAGCTCTTTGGAAGGACAGTTCTGAAGCCCACTCTACAGACCTTAGATGGTTTTCAATAAAATGGAGCATAGTTGCTCAGAGCAAGAACTGGTGCAATAATTGTGCTCTTAATTGGCTTCCAGGAAACATTTCACAAATAGATCATCTTCTTTTAAATGTTTGTCTTAGCCTCTGCTTTGGGGGAAAAAAAAAAAAACTAAGACATTATGTAAAATGTTTTTAACAATGTCCAATACATAATGTGTGGTTATCCCATGGTAGTTCTCTTCCCTGAATCTTTTCATAAATGCAGTTCACTCTGCTGCTACAAATCTACAAATGGCAGCAGAGGTCTCTCTGTACCATAATAACTTTGGACCAACAGACAGGGCTGTATGGCATCAGGGAACAAAAATATTCTAAGACAGCTATGCTGCTAGCTTAAGGTTACCAGTAGGAGGTGGAATTTTCATCACTCCCCAAACAAGGTTCAGATATTAGTTGATGGAGACAGCTGATGGCCAAAAGGGTTTGAATTCTTATCCTAAACGCCAGTGTGAATCTTGCAGCACAGACGTTTATAAATGCAGATTTCAGAAGATGATTCTTTTGGAAGAGTGGCAGGTGTAAGGGTATACACCCGTCCCCCCTCCAATTACTTTTCCCTACCACCCCACCCCTCAGTCCTGTCACTATTATAAAATAGCCTTGGAACTGAAGTGTCACCCTGAATAGAAAGCAAGGAAGGTAAAACCCAGAACTGACATGATTTTAAACTCCAACTGACTGAAAAATCTTGACAAAGCCTGAGTTCACCTGGAAATGACTAGATTTGGTTTTACAGCACGAGAGGAAGTAGGTCATATAACTAAGTTCAGTTACAGGAAAGTTAAATGTCACTTGTTTTGCATGTATGACTTTAAAGCCTATGAAAAATTATACTTGAAACAGCTGTAAAGGCATTTATTGCATTCTTAAAAGGATTAAGAGCTTTCTTTGAGGAAATATAACATATTAATGTTTTAAATCATAATAAATCACAGACTGAAATGGTTCAACACTAAACTGAAATTATCAAAGTGAATTGCTATTTTCCTCATGTCTAACATTTGTTCTGAGCCATGTTCAGATTCTAAATTTATGCTGGTTTTGGGTCACTAAGGTGGTATGATCACCAGCCAGTACTCTTCAGTAGTCAGTTCTTAAGACAAAGACAAAAATCTACTCATCTTACTATTTTCCATTCTATATTACAAGCATTTAAATGTGTGGTAGACTGGAAATGGGCAGAAAATGGGAAAGGAAGAAGTCTGTAAGAGAAAGAAGCCAGGAAACAAAATACTAGGTCATTCAGTAATGTTGGGTAAGAAATATGTAAACCTTAAATTTTTAAGTAGTCTTTATCTTATTTTAAGAAATTTTGACTTCTAAATAAAAATTAGTCTTTAAATACTTTGCTTTCTCCCTTTAAATAGATATTTCAATGAATCAGTCAATAAATATGGTTATCTCCTTACTCAGTAATCTATTCCTGAAGAGTCCTATACAAACTAATACTAACTGGAAACCAAATCACCATAATTTTAATTGGGAAAAATTATAATGTGGAATACTTTAAACATAGGCTTATAGCCAATTTCCTAAAACTACGTAAAACAGCTCTAAATTAGTTTTGAAAACTATCAGATTAGATTATCAAATGACTGAAACACTACTTTCCAGTAGCCACCACATTAAGATAGCTAATCATCAGTTGTTTGGTATATAATAATATACTGAACACCTTCTTTCTACATGCTTAAGAATTTTTCAGAATATCAACATATTACTCTGGTATTGTGGCTGAACTAACTAAAACTCTCTCTTATACTTACCTCCATTGAAAGTGTTTTGCTGACTTTTCATTTTTCTGATAACAATGCTGCAAATTGTTTCATGTGCTTATTAAGGTGTTAAATCTGTTATCTTTGCAATTTTCTTTAATCAACTGCATTTATTTTTATTATTAAGATAGATGAGTTGTTTTTACGAATAAGAAAGAATGAAAACAACCAATGGGACTAAACAATGGAGCAAGAGAGGAGGGGGAACAAGTCGGAGGAAGTGAAGAGCACAAAAGATCAGGACAGTTAACAAGTGTTAGTGAAGTGGGAAAGCCCCAGGGTACACAATAATGGAACAGGGTAATATGAATATAGATATACATATACATGCAAATTTAAAGAAGAAAAAAAAGAAAAAGAAACCAAATGGTTTCACTATTATATGGGGACACAGCAAAAATAAACAAAAAGCCACAAGTAAAAGTCAAAACAAGATAACAACCAAATTGAAATACACAACTCAAAGGGGGTGGGAGAAGGTGGAAACGGTCAGGGAGGAGGTTGGGGGGATGAACTCCAGTGATTACAAAAATATGAAATTTATATATAAATAAATTATTTAATTTAAAAAATAAATAATTAATTTAAAAAATATGAGTTGTTTTTATATTCTGGGTAAAAGTGCTTTGTCAAATGTATGTTTTATAAATATTTCCTCCAGTTTGTGGTTTGCTTTTCAAAAGTATTGTAACACAGTTTCCAAGAGCAGACGCTTTTAATTTTGATGAATTCAATTGTTACCTTTATGGTTAGTAATTTCTATCTCCTGTTTAAGAAATCTTACTTACCTCAGGGTCACAAATATATTCTCATGTTTCTTTTTCCCAGAAGCTTTACACATACCAGGATGGCTAAAAATACAAGTTGACAATACCCAAAGCAAGCAAGGATAGGAAGCAACCAGATCGCTCATAAATTGCTTTGGAGCCTACAAAGTGATACTTGTCCTATAGAAAATCGCTTGGGATATGCTCCTGAAATGAAACATACATCTACACAGTGATCCAGAAATTTCATTCTAGGTATTTACTCAAGAAGTGAAAACATGTCTACCAGAGCTTATATAAACTAAAGCTGCCATATACATAATAGCTAGAACTGAAAACAACACAGCTGTCCAACAGGCAATCACAAACAAATGATAGTATATTATAATAACAGTGAATGAACTACCAGTGCCTCCAATAATAAAGATGAATCATAAAAACTCAGTGAGCAAACCAAGGCAGACACAAAAGAGTACATACTTTGTAATTCCTCTTCTGTGAAGTTAAAAACTAGTTAAACAAATAGATGTCAATAGAAATTAAAATTAGTGGTCACCTTCAGGTGGAGTGAAAGAAAGATTGGCTACAAGGGGGACAAAGGAAACTATCTAAACTGGAGAAATGCTTTACATCTTTATAACACTGTAGATTGTATGGCTGTATATATTCATGACTGAACTGAATGGTACACTTCAAATGGGTGCTTTTCACCACATGTAAATCATACCTCAAAAAATATCCATATTGAATTTTAGAGGATGTTTAAACTTGACCTAAATGTCCATCAGTTGAGAGCTATACACATGAAATTTGCTATTAAATATCACATTCTATTAACAAAAGGTTAAACTGGAAGACATTCCAATGGAATATACCTGCATTTCTTGTATTCCATGGAAATATCTGTTCCCAACTGTGCTGACTTACATGTACACAGAGAATCAGATTATGCACTAGAGATCCTTTCACTCGGGATAACAGCATTTTGAACTCCATAGAAACCCTCACACAATTGGAGTGTATTCTTACTTATGTTTCATGTATACTTCTAAGCTGTCCTCTAAATATAAAATATGCAAAAACAAGATTTTATTTATAACATAAAATTGTAAATATATTTTGGTTAACCATAAAATTAAATGTAATTCAGTCTCCTCAAAGACCAGAGACTATGTATGTCAGTTGATTAATAACTCAGATCTGCCAAATCTTCAACTTAGTCCTCATCATGCAAAAGAGATGGCCCAACTGTAGACAAAATGTTAACAAAATCCTTTGTCCTCTCTAAACGAACTTGATCTTGGATTGAATTTATAGCCATTTCCCTGAAAACACAGAAAAAGGTAGAATCAAAGTAGTGTTATTGGGCAGTATCTCTTAAGAAACAAGATGACAAATAGCATATGACAAAACAGAAAGTATCCATGAACTATATATACCTGGTGGAAACCACAGCTTTCGGCTCCCTGAGTGTGATGATTCATAACATGGCAAGCTCCTTGCAGAGAGTCTGCAAAATATGCTTCAGACACCGGTTTAAGAGAGATACCTATTTGAGACATGTGACTTTCCAGCCAAGATGAACCATATGTAGGGGTGAATCTACTTGCATCTGAACCATCAACTTGGAAACCAGAAATGAGCCCCTTCATTGGTGTGAGGATTGCACAGGAAATCTTAATGAAGAGTATTTCCACCAGAGGAGGGGGGGTTGTGGCTCCACCCATCAGCGGGTGGCTGCTGCACAGGGCAGCCATCTGCAGCTCAGATCAGCAGAGCCATGTTGCCCTCTGCTCCCAGAGGGGAGCATGGGAGGGCACAGGCTTGGCCATCTGGGGCAGGGAGGTACCAGTGTGGGCAAGTGGGAGGGTGGGTGGGGGGTGAGGGCAGGAGGCGGAGACCCTTCCATTTCACTCTCACTTCAGCTAAACTTCAGAGGATCAAGAACATGCGCAACACAAACCCCAAGATAGAATGGGTGAGGGACCATGCAAAAATCCAGTCCACAAGCCTGAGATGGACACAGCAGATGGATAACCAAGAGAACCAGTGCATACGAGACAAGAGAAACAACAGTAGAGACACGATGTCACCAAGAAGACCTGGGACCTCATTCTGGAGATGCCTTCAAGGAAAGCAACACACCCTCCCCACGCTATGGGAGATGACCAAAGATGGGGTAATCGGCCCCACATCAAAACTGCAAACTGAAGCAGAGGAGATGATCTTCAAAGGCCATCCACAGATGCCTGTATTCACAGAGAAACATCTAGACCAACACTGGCTGGGGGCAAGACCCCCTAAATCTAACACCAGAGTCATAAGGTGAAGCAACAAAGCAATCGAGATGGGATTGGAGAAGAAGCAAGAAAACATGGACAGATCACACATGAATACAGACTGGCCGCCCAACGCAAACTTAAGACTGAAAACCTACCAGCAAGGCTCGCCTGGTTCCAACAACACAGTCCCTCACCCCGTGAAAGGGCACTGCCACAGGTAAGAGATTAATGGACTTAGCACAACTACTAAACAACAAAGAGTGGGGTTTGAGAGAATGGAAGGGGCATCAGAGGGAGAAGGGTGGGGGAAGTATCCAAAAAAAAAAACACAGAGGTTGTGATCTAAACATTTATTTAAACATTTATCTAAACATAATTTATTTATTTATTTTGTATAAATAAATAAACAAAAAACAAACAAACAAACAAACAAACAAACAAACAAATAAATAAATAAATAAATAAATAAATAAATAAATAAATAAATAAATAAATAAATAAATAAATAAATAAATAAATAAATAAATAAATGAACGAACGAACAAAGAAGGGAAGGAAGGAAGGGCGGGATGGAGGGAGGAAGAAAAGAAGGAGAATTTCCAGTACTGGCAAACTGTATTTCCCCCATTCTATTCCTCCTCTAATTTAATCTAATGCCCCCACAAAATCTGTAAGTCAGAATTTTTAGCAATCCACTGATCTCTAAAATAACTGAGGACAAAATACAAGTTTTCTTTGTTATGGGAAAGTAGAATGTTTCTATAAAATTTTAGCAAGTTCGGCCAGGCATGGTGGCACATGCCTGTAAGCTTCAGCCTATGAAGCGGCCGGGGCTAGGGATCGCGGTTCGAGTCCCGCTCAGGGCAACACAGCGAGACCTAGTCCCAAAAAATAGCTGGGCGTGGCGGCACGCGCCTGTCATCCCAACTACCTGGGAAGCTGAGGCTAGGAATTGCTAGAGTCTGTGGTACCCGGGCAACGAGAGCCTGCGGTTCCACGGGCAAAAAGATACGATTATGTTTAATTCCTATGGAAAACTTTTGAGTATTCCCAGACCCAAAAATTACCTACCAAATCATCATACCAAATAACACATAAACCCTAATATAACACTAACGTAGCAGAAATGTATGCTAAATACATAGAGTATAAAGTTCTCTCAGGGACGCAGGCTCGCAGCACCTCTCTCACTGCTCAGGATCACATTGCTTCTATAATGGCTGCAGCAAAACAAATGTTAAAAGCTATTTTCAATTTTTGTCTTTTGTCTAAAGAGTGAAAAGTCCTGTTCAGACTTCTTTCAGTTAGCAAAACAAGTACTCACATAGGTCTTATGTAAAAGCAAAGCAGTGAAACATGAACTTTCAAAACCCAGGAGACACAATATGGGATACCGTAATACATAACTGCAGTGAATAAATACGTCTTTGATGATTGAAGAGAAATTCATTAGTCTTGGA
Source organism: Uropsilus gracilis (assembly GCA_004024945.1). NCBI lineage: Eukaryota > Metazoa > Chordata > Mammalia > Eulipotyphla > Talpidae > Uropsilus > Uropsilus gracilis. The sequence goes on along the minus strand of PVHY01011607.1, from coordinate 10,394 downwards.
ATCATTCTCATCTGTCCTACAGATAAGTCATCTTCAGCGCCACAATATAAACTAAAGTTTGCATCTACGCCAAACAAAGTAGTAGAAATGTCATAAACAAAAAGTAATACATTAAATATTTTGATCTCCTTAAAAGAAAGGTAATATAAATATCAAAATATGCTCTAGGACAGACATAATTGCTAGTTTTATTTCCTATGACACTTCTTATAAGGTTAGAGAATAGAGTATTTCTTCGATTCTTTATTTTCTTCACAGACATTTACATAAGTTTTCTGTAAAACAATAATTTCAAATATCAAAAAATGAAAATTATAATCTTTCTTCTACAACTGATTAACCACAGCTAGCCATTACATATCACAAATGAAAGCAAAAAAGGAAACAGTCAGCTATTCGAATGGTGATCAAAGAGTAGATCGGAACAAAGAATGGAAATCTCAAAACCATTTTATAGCAGAGAGAAAAAAAATAAGGATACTTAAAATACTGACACAAATTTTAAATTAAAAAAAAAGACTAGTTCCTCAACATTTTCTATGGGCATATAAATTAATCTACCTACTTGGTCTACCCAAAGCCAGTGTACTGCACTTTTCTTGAATGTGCTATATGAACTTATTTCCTACTTGAAATTTTAATGAGCCTAACATAGAGTAGTCAGTGAACCTAATAGTGTACAATGCACTTTAAAGAGATCAAGACTCACCGAGTATACATGCATTTGGCAACTGAGCTTTAATTAACAAAAGGCAAATTTTATTAGTTAAATAAATATATCTCGTCAAATTCCCTTGCTGAATACTAGTTGTAAGGCCTATCTACTTATCTGACCTCTACCACTCCAATTTGCAGATCTTGAATAAGTTTGCAAAAAAAAAAAAAAAAGTTCAATATATCAATGACTAGACAGGTAGTTTTAGATAATAAAGCTAGAAGGCTTTTTTGTTTCATTTTGCTTTTGAGGACAAAAATCATTATAATTTTCCAGATGATTAAATTGAGATCTAATCTTATTTTCTAGGCACACACACAAATTTTACCCACAATAGCCAGTAGCAGCATATTAAGCTGCCACAAATTGATCCAACATACTTAAACCACAGTTCCATTCCCTCACATGTTTACAAAGGAAGAAGCAAGCTATTCCCCCTGATTTCTTAGTCCTATTATCTTCCCTACCAAGTAATTTATTTCTAAAAGAAAAAATAAATAAATAATATGGTCAAAATTGCCTGCATTGTTGCTATCCTATTGGGACAACAGAAGAGTCTCCTTCAAATAGTGATCAGAGTAGAATCTCTGGGTTCATGGCAGGCATAATAGGATAGCTTGCCTCTATTCATCTTGGTCCATCTAGGAAACTGATCAGTTCCACCAGTTATACTGAATTTGACTTCTAATAGGAATATGCTCTCTGATAACTATGTACTCAATAGCTGATTGTGTACTCCTATTGTCAATTCTCTAAGGATGTGCTTTACTTGCATCTTATTTATCATTTTACTCTAAGTTCTGCACATAAGCTGGTATATAGTAAACTTAATAAACGACTGGACAAATGGTTGACTGAACAACAGTATGGTGGTCAATTCAACTCACCAGCTATTGAAGATACCCCTACTCATGCAGCATGTTTTCAGCTGCAATCAAGGAACAACAGAACCAGCAGATCAAAAGTGGATTAAGTGAAATAGATATTTATTATTATATCACCTTAAAAGGAAATGTTCCAAGATCAGTACAGAGATTCAATTACATCATATGGATCCAGAGTCTTTCTACCTTTCTACTCTTTCATCTTCCACCTTCAATATATTAGGAATTATCTGCCTTTCCTGGTCAAGTTTTAACAACACATCATTATAAGAGTGAGAAGCCATAGCAGAAATGAAGGAAATGAGTAGGAAAAAACATTTTTCTTTCCAGAAGTCCCCCATTCTATTACACTTTTGTTTACCTCTTACACTTTTGTTTCCTCTCATAAGACCATATGATTTGTCCATTGTTTGACTAGATAAAAAAGAATGGAATTTCCATAAGTGGCATCCAACAGTTTGCTACATACAGACTACAGAGTTTTATTCTCCCTGCTCTAGTTTCCAAAGAACATAAAGAGAATATAGTGATTATAACCTACAATATTTACACAGCCAAAAAGTCAACACATGTGCAAATTATTCATCATTCAACAAATACTTGCTGAGCATCTATTACATGATAGGCCTTATTCTCCATCCCTGGGATATATCAAAGGACAAAATATGTTCCCAAGCTATGAAATTTACACTGTAGAGGAGAAAACAGATAATAAGCACTAGGTCTGATAAACAATAAGATATATGTATCATATGCACATATTTCATGCATATAGTTGACACCTGAACAAATCTGGAGTTAGGGATACTGACCCCTATATTTGTGCATAATGCTTAACTCACCAAAAAACTGCAGTTTTCCTTTGACATCCATAGGGGACTAATTTCAGGATACTGCCTCTCCCTTTGCCCCACCAGAATACCAAAATTCATAGATGCTAAGTCCCTTACTGTTAACCAACAAATATCCACAACTGATTAAATCTATGAATGTTGAATCTGCAGATATAGGTAGCCAATTATATTTCTTTTCTAAAAAATTTACTTAACTTAGTACATATATTTGTTAATTTTAATGAAGCATGCTTGAAATGTACATAATGTTATAATGTAATGTTGCTTTCATAGGAAATGTTCTTTACAAAGAAAAAAAAAATGTGCCTATAAGTAAACTCATGCAGTACAAACCCATGTTGTTCAAATATCAAATACATATAAAGATGGTTAAGTCGTTTTGTACTACTTTGTGTTAAACATCAGGGTGAAATGGAACTGGGTGAAATTCCTAAGAAGGGTCAACAGAGGTTTCCTGAAAAAGTGACAATGATTTGAAGGAGAGGAAGGTCCAAAGTTAAGGTCAGCTGAATAGCTGATTGATTCTGGATATGAAATAGCAGCAAGTCAGACTGGTAAGTCTTTCCAGTAAGCATAATATTCCATTTGGCTTCAAGACAGTGGCTACCAAAATGAAAACTTAGGTCAAAAGAAAAACAGAAAACCAAAGATTGAAATACTGTATAGAATATATCCAGAACATTTTTCGATTGTACTTACAGACACATTTGAAGCGAACAAATTAAGAGATTACAAAGACAAAGCAAACTTCACTATTTACAGTAGCCAGGATATGAAAACAATCCAAATGTCCCAAAACAGATGAACGGGTCGGAAAATTATGGTATTTTTGGACAATGGAATATTATCCTGCTATTAAAAAGACAAATTTGATGTATTTGTATTAACATGAATCAAGAAGGAATCATGCTAGCAAAAATAAGCCAGAAAGAAACAATAAATACTGGATGATCTCACCTATATATGGGTTATAGGGATAATAAACAAAGGACAAGAAAAACTTCAAACTAACAAACTGACAGCAGAATCAAAGCACAAAGCAAAAGAGAGGGAGGTCGGGGGAGGGATGGGCAGGGAAAATGGGGATAGTAAATCATGGAAGACTAGGTAGTGGGAGAACCTCAGGGTGTACAACAATGTATGTGTGTAATCAATAAAAAAGTTTTAAAAAAAAAAGGTTAAGCAAGCTGTCTTCTTAAAAATCTTTGAGTCTATGAACCAAAGAGCTGCCTTTTTGAATCTTAAAACAACTTATGAGTCTCTAAACAGCTGCAAAATATATGCAGACCCACCCCCCCAAGGGGCACATATTCCCAAAATCCATTTTTAACATGGCCAAGAAAAACAATAGACAAGGGAGTCTTTCCAGAGAACAGAACAAGGGACCACAGAGAACAACAGACAAGAATTTCCTCCTTGTGAGCAGAAACAGGTCCCAGTTAAAAGCCTCCTTCACCTCCAGAGTAAACAGCTTGCCCATTCATTTCCAGCCATGCTACTGACCAGTGCAGAGAAGTTCTCATCATTCCAGGTTTTGAACAGCAGTTTCAATTCTCTGATTCACCTGAACTACATCTGGACCGAAATCAAAGGCCTTCCCATCACCAGGACTTACACAATTTGAACCTTAAATGGCAACTGCATGGAATTTTGAGTTTCCTCCCTTGGAAAAAGAGTAAGTGTGCCATTTGTGTCTTGCCTGGAGAAAGGATGAGTGTGATAACAAGGATATACACACAAACTTGACAGAGTTACAGAGACTATGGGAGAGAGAATGGCCATCCATCAATGGTCACCATCCTTATTCCTGGGCATATAATTAAGTTACATTTCACAGTTTCCCTTGCAGATTGACTGTGTGATTAAATTCTTACAGTCGTATGTGAGTAGATGTGATGTGTGCCTAATTCTCCAGGACTGGGACTTTGAAGAAAACTGTTCCTTCCTTCTCCACCACTAATTCTCTTTCAATGACTAGAACCTGCATGTGGTATTGAAGCCTGCATCTTGCACATGATGACAAAGTCCTAGAGGATGTAAATCACAAGATGGAAGAAGCCTGGTCCCCTGAATCATGATGATAAAAAGAGCTAGTCAGCTGAAGCACTCTTGACTTTCACATGAGGGAGACAGAGATAAGTTTGTTCATTACGGTTCTATTTTTCTAAGTCTACATTGATAGCTACTTCAGTCTAACAGAGAAATTTAACTGGCTCACACAGAAATTATCTTCTACATAATTCAAGATGGCTAAAGTAGGACCTGGTCCATCTTAGAAAGTTTCCTTCTTAGTTTGGGCTACGATCACAGAATACCATAAACAAGGTGACTTATAAAAACACAAGTTTATTTCTCAGTTTTAGAGGCTGGAAGTCCAAGAAGTCGCTCGCAGATTCTGTGTCTTATTAGGACCACATCCTGTGAAGCTCACTTCCTATTTATAGACACCTTCATCACAGTCGTCTTGTCACTATTTCGAGAAGAGAAGATGAACATTCTGCCTATTGCAATTTTCTTTCAAACAGCTAAAATTTCTGAAGTTATGAACCTATCATTTTCCAGTTATTTTGGAAAAAAAATCTACATTTCCTACAGATTTGTGGTAAATGAACTGTTACCATATTTAACATTTAAGATTTAGCAGAATAATAACCAAAAAGCAGACAAAAAATTTAATTTGCTGGTGTGTTACTTAGATATCATTAAAGTGCTACAGCAATCAAAATGCAAATATGCTTGAATTAATTAAATGCCAATTAAATTCTATATCAACACCATTAAAAACTCCATTCCAAAAGCAATTTTTTAATACCTTTCTCTTTCACTAGGTAATAAATGACTCAAAAGGAAAAACCTGCCTTGCTCTTTCTATATAATACATACTATATAATAATATACTATATAACTATATAGTATACTACACAGTACATACTATATAATGGTATGTATTATATATAATAGTATATACTATATATAAGATAAATATAATATATAATTACGTATACATATTGACTAGACTAGTGCAATAAGGGTCTTTATATATAAAATTATATATAATTATTATATATATACTCTTATATGAGTATTATATAATACATACTATATATACATGACAATATTTCACATATAATGAGCAATTAAATGTTCAATAAGTAATTGAATGATGAAAAAACAATTAAAAATTATTTTTAACTTTTGTGGAAAAATAATATTTAGTAGAAATTCAAAAAATAAATGCAAAAATAAATTTATTCTTTTATCAGTTACCCTTAATCTATCATCTCTCATCAACCAACTTTCCTGAACTAAAGAAATTTCTAAAATTTTAAATTCTATATCCAACCCACGGGGACATCAATAGTTAACTCAGAAATATGTCTGGATTTCAATTTCTAGCCTGAATATCCCATTCCCTGACAGCAGATATTTATACAATGAAATATAAAAATAAATCTCTGATAAAATATTATGAAACAGCCTCTCTTCTAACTTCAAACATCAATTCAAAACTTTGCTTTTATCACCTTGGATTTAACAGTGGGAATTGTGCACATTACTAAAGACTGGGTTTGGCTCACACCAGGAAAAAAAAATCAATAGCTCAGTAGTTAACTCCCAATCTCCTTCCAGCACTGCCAACAGTGAATTTATCCACAGCCTGGAAATAGGTGTTGGGTTTATTCTGCCTGCACAACAGGATGATGGATGAAGAGACAGCTTACCCATAATGTCAACATTACTGAAATTACAGGTGGTAAATCCCTTTAATGCAAATATTTGTATCCCAAACTTAGAAAGGCATGCTTGTCTAAACCTTAAATAAGCTATAATTTTAAGAAAGATGTTTTCTTTAGAGTTAAGGATTCCAACAGAGCAACAAAAGACTCTCTGTCTAGAACCCAGTATGGATTAGATATTTGGAAGATGAATCCACAACAGGTAATAACAGCTATACCACCCCATATGAGTGCAAAGCAAAAAGAATTTTAAACAGTTCATTACTATTATTCACTAAAAATGAAAAAAACAGTGTTGGAAGGTAAATGAGTTTGTCACACCCTTCCACCATTAGCCTCGATGACCAGCACCTGCCTTATTGTGCCGTCCCCAAGATTGTACACACCTGGCCCAATGGGCATGCACATACGTAAGTGTGCACACGTGGGCCTAGGAGGTGTCACTAAAAGGGTTATGTCACTCTGGGTGGAGGGGAACGCAAGGGATAACTGAAGTGGCTGTTTCCCAGCCAACTCTCTTCACCTGTTCACTATTAAAAATCCTGTGAAGATGATGTCATGGGCTCTGACATCATTCTTTAAGCTGCTATAACCAATGATGAGAAACCAGATAGAAATGGTTGCAAAATAAGGGTAAACAGGTATTTTATCCTCCAATATATACTTTCAGCCAGCTAATCTAAGATAATTGAATTCAATTTTAAATATGTGATTTATTCGCTCATATTAACTTTAAAAATATCTTTTGAACACCGTGGCAGATTGGCATATTCCAATTTTTCGAACGTTCTTTAAGAAATACTGCTTTTAGGAAGGATTTATGAATGCCTCAAATCAAGACTGATTCCCTGACTCTTCTTTTCAGCTAGGGGGAGGGGGTTAATCAGAACAGGTTTTGTGGCAGTTTCTGAGAAATGTCCTTAAAAGAAAGCTTATATGAATGTCCTGACTTCTTACCTTCCTTCACCAGGCTATTTGGAAGGAGGTTCTAATAAAAGAGTTTATCCGTCACAAATAGGTGAGATCCACATTGTAGGGATAAGAGAAGAAAGCTAGAAGCAGTATGTTTGCCTGAAGACTTTGTGGATCAGAACCAACACATCCACCCTGGACTGCGCACCTCTAGATTTTCATGCAAGAGAAGTAAAATTCTATCCTTTTATTCAGTTATTTGCAGGTTTTATATTACTTGCAGTAAAATCTAACCCTAACTTTTAACAGGACAGTTTATAAAATAGTACATGTTGAAATAAATGAGTAAAACAGAATTCTCACACACAAGTTAAAATTTAGCAATAAATATTAACGTGTCTAGAGAATCAGAAGATTATCATATTTTTTGCCATTTTTATTTTCTAACCAGTTTTCTTCTTCTGATAACAACAACCAGTGTCCATTGGAGAAACTATTCTACCATATCACAAAATCTAATTTTAAGCCCTATAGCCCTATTCCTAAAACAACTTCATATATTGGGGATGAGGGAAAGAAGTGAGAATGTCATCAAGCCTGGTGACTGAAAATACTAGCCACTGTAACTGATTCATGATGGGCATATGAATTAAACTTTGCCAGTTAAAATCCTCCTTATTCACTGCAATTTATTGTATAACAAAATTCACACCTTAGTGCCACACTTCTATACATCAGCTAGGCCTCTAGAATCCAGCTTCAGGCTGCCTACTGGACCCAATCTGTTTCAAATGTCTTTCAAGCTTCTTAGACCAGTAACAAAGAGAATTTCTTATGATTATATTGCAGGGCACAAGAAGTCAAGATAAACCTTGCAACTGTATTTAAGATGACTGCTCAAGCCATGCCCATTCATATTCCACTTGTGTGGAGGAATACATTCTGCTCACTATAGAGAACCATAAAGGTTATATGCAGAGGTGGGGTATGAAGATGTAGAAATAATAATACAACTGATTATTCACACATCTTGAGTGTCTATTTCATTTGGAGTCATTGTTCTAGAATGCTCTACACTTAGGGATGTATTTATCAATCTTCCAAGCTAAATGGATGAAATGCATCTCCATTGGCAATGCATAACACAAGAGGAAGTGAGAGATGGATGGATATGTGCGTGCTTGTATATGCTTGTATATGCTAAGTATATAGAATTCTCTACTTTAAAGTAGGACCATACCAGGAATAATACTAAAAATATTAGTGGTATGAACATGAGTACAGGGATTCAGGAAGTGAGAAGATAGAGAAATTTTTGTATCAGAAATTTACTTGAATGATGAAATGTGGATTATTTTGCACACAGTAGTGATAGATTTAAAGTGATTTTCAAGGAGAAAAAATACACAAACTCTCTCTCTCTCTCTTGCTTATTTACCTAACTTTTCCCCTTACCTATTTTCACAACGACTGAAAAGATTACTCTTTTCTAGACTCCATTGTTGGCAACCCAGGCAAAAGATAGGAATTATCCATTTTCATATACTGAAACACAGTAGAGCAAAGATCTCAAATGAAAGAAAATAAAAAGATGTGAGACTTTACCTAACCCTAATTTTATGCCTGGAACTATTTTCAAACCATGGGCCACATGGGATCTCTAAACAAAGCTGGAATTGAGGAGAGACAGAGATTGTACTTCAGGAGTGTGAGACAACTCGAACTGCACTAAAAAGTGCTACAAAAGAAGAAGTACACAGAGATTATCTTTAACTCCTGATTGAATACTGATCTGTGCATGGATCAAGGCTGACTCCAAGAGTCTACGCAACAATAAAATAAGGAAAATAAGAAAACTGAACAGCTACTAGAACTCACTGAGAAAAAACTAAGAACCTATAGAACAAATAAAGGTACACTTCAATTCAGCAGATCAGTAACTACATTAGATGTAAATGAATTAAACACATCAATAAAAGACAGAGATTATCAAACTTTTTAAAAAGGTGAAACTGTTAAAAGTACATATAAAATAAAAACATGTTAAAATTACTTAAATATAAAGACATTGAGGGAACAAAAAATAAACAATGGATACAGTAATTGTAAGCAAGCAGGAGTGGCTATACTAATAGCAGAAGACAATTATATAAGAAACATTACAATAAAAAGTAAAATGGTAGTGATACAAGGGTCAATTCAACAGGAATCCTAACAGTCCTTAGCATGACTCAGAAATTCTATTCGGAGGTATTTACCTAAAAGGAAGAAAAAAGAAGCACACAAAAATACTTTTATGTGAATATTCAAAGCACCTTTATATAGTCCAAAACCCAGAAATTTTGCTAAATTCAAGTCTTCAACAAATAAATGGATAAATTGTGGAACACCAACAATAAAAAGGAATTGCTGCTACAAAACCTCATTGTCATTTTCAAAAACAGGAAGTAAGCAATCACAAAAGAATACTCTTTCATTATAGAAAGTTTTAAAATAGGTTAAACTAGTCTTTAATGATGTAAATTAGTTCACAGGTTGTGGATACCTGAAGAGGAAAAGGTCTGAGGGAGTTCGGGTATTGTGGAAATATTCTCTGTCTTTATTGGGGTCATTGTTACCAAGGAAATATACATTTACCAAAAATGAAAACCTTTTATCTCAGTAAATTATAACCCAACAAGTTGATGTGAAAAAAAAAAAGTAAGTTGAGTTAATGGGGTAAAAGACCACCGAGAAGAGGTATCACTGACAACTGAAAACAAGTTTTATTACAAGGAATTCGTCAAGTGACTTTAGAACGCACTTTTATTGAAGAGGTTGGTAAAATCCAGAATGCATGGCATTTCAATCAGGTTTGTATAGAATGAGAAACTCAAATAGGAAAAGCAAACATTTCTATTCCAATTAATGCTTCTATTCTAATTAATGCTTCAGACGTTAATGTGCCGAGGAATCACCTAATGACAAGGAAGCTTCTGACTCAGACTGGCTTGGATGAGACTTAGGATTCTACATGCCTAACAAGATTCCAGGTGATATAAATGTTGCTGATTCATCTACTATACTTTAGCAAGAAAACAGACTCCTGTGAGGCACTGACAGTTTATAATGTGGGTCAATTTAGTCTACAAGTTCCCAAACTTCTGGATTCACTCCTACAAGTTACAAGCAGACAGAAAGCTCAGCCCCTTCTATTTAAGACTGTAACAAGGCCCTTAGGCTGCTGTGGTTTTGCATCAACTGCACTAGGTTTAAGGGTTGATTTTGTTTTTAATTAATTGATCTGAGTTAG
>PVHY01011606.1:0-47212 GCA_004024945.1 Uropsilus gracilis | reverse complement strand
AACTGGGAGAAAATTTTTGCCCTGCAGACAAGTGACAAGGGTCTGATAACAAAGATCCACAAAGAGCTCCTACAGCTCAACAAAAACAAAGCAAAAAACCCAATCAAAAAATGGGGAGAAGAACTAGAAAGACACTTCACCAAAGAGGAGATACAGATGGCTAATAGACATATGAAAAAATGCTCCACTTCACTAATAAATCAGGGAAATGCAAATTAAAACCACATTGAGATACCATCTTACACCAGTAAGAATGGCCCACATAAATAAAACAGACAACAACAAATGTTGGCGCGGATGTGGAGAAAAAGGAACTCTCTTACACTACTGGTGGGAGTGCAAACTGGTCCAGCCACTATGGAAGACAGTGTGAAGGACCCTCAAACAATTAAAAGTGGACTTACCATTCGACCCAGCAATCCTACTACTAGGAATCTACCCAGAGGACATGAAGACATTAATTCAAAAGGACACATGTACTCGCATGTTCATTGCAGCCCTGCTCACAGTTGCAAAGAACTGGAAACAAACCAAATGCCCCCAAACAGATGATTGGCTAAAAAAAATGTGGTACATATACACGATGGAATACTACGCATCCATCAAGGAGGACAAACACATGTCATTTGCAGCAACCTGGATGGAACTAGAGGGACTCATATTGGCATAAATAAGTCAAAAAGAAAAAGAGAAGTACAGGATGGTCTCACTTATATGATGGATACAGGGAAAAACAAACAAACAAATAAGAAAAAATGAAAACAACCAATGGGACTGAACCATGGAGCGAGAGAGGAGGAGGGAGAAGATAGCGGGGGAGGTAAACAACAGGCCAAACAACCAACAACTGAACATCAACTTAACCAACCAACAATTTGCAGAAAAATGGGAGAAGGAGTGACTGAAGGGGGGATACAGAAGGGGGATATGGAGGGAGGAGGAGGGATCAATTTATGCACAATTGTGACAAATCAATAAAAAAATAAAAATTAAATAAAAGAAAAAAAAAAGATAATAAGGAAATGAAAAGGTTAATAAAAATTAAAAATCACAAAAAATTGTTGTGGCTTGATTATTTTTATTGATACACAATGATTTACAAGACCGTGTATGATTTGTGAGCATAGGTTTAGACTTCATCTGATATGTTACTGTATCACACCTGCCACCAAAACATTCATCATAGTCCATTGAGCTTCCTACCATTTTACACCCCTCACTCCAACTTCCCCCTTGGTATACTTAAATCTACAGTCAGATTTCTTGATTATTCTTGATTTAATTTTCTCTCTGTTTTACTTCTCTCTATACATATATATGAGTGAAATCACCCAGTATTTTCCTTCTCCTTCAGACTTGCTTTATTTAACATGATACCCTCCAGTACCACCCAGGTGGCAAATAGCAAGATTAAATTTGTTTTTAAAGACTGTTATTGTGCTGTGTATATATAGTACATCTTCCTAATTCAATCATCAACCACTGGGCACTTCAGTTGTTTCTGTAACTTGATTATTGTAAACAGTACTGTGGTGAACATAGAAGTACACACATAACTGAATTAGTGTATTTGCATTCTTGGGTAGATACTAACTAAAATAGGTAGATCCAGATTTCTGAATCAGATGGTGCATTTCTTTTTAAAGATTTGAGAATCCTTCACATTGTTTTCCATAGGGGCTAACTATTCTACATTCCCACCGACAATGTATGAATATTTCTTTTTCTCTATAACCTCACCAGCACTTGTTGTTTCCAGTCTTTTTGATATGGGTCATTCTCACACTGTGAGGTGGTATCTCATGGTTATTTTTATATGCAAATATATCCTCCCATGCTATAGGGTGTCTTATTTTCCATTAGTTTCATCAAAGGTTTTTAGTTTGATGTAACCCCATTTGCTTATATTTGCTTTTGCTTCTCCTGCCATTGAAAATGAATCCTTAAATATGTTCCTGAAACCAACATCAAGAATTTACATATATACCTATTTCATCATCAATGTATTTTATAGTTTTTAGGTCTTATATACATGACTTTAATGCCCTTGTGTTATTTTTGCATAAGATAGGAATAATGGTATATAATTTTATTCTTTTACATATGGCAGTCCCATGTTCCCAAAACCCTTCATTAAAGAGACTTTCCTTTCTCCAGTATATACTCTTGCCTGATTTGTCACAGGTTAGCTGTCCATAGTTGTGCAGATCTATTTATGGAACTTTAGTTTTATTCCATTGATTTATGTTTTCATTTTTGTTCCAATACCATACTGCTTTAATTACTATAGCTTTGTTGTAAAGTTTGAAGTCGCAGTATGAGACCACTACCTTTCCTCTTTTTCATCAAGATATTTTTGGCATTTGGGGATCTTTGTGGTTCTATATGAATGTCAGCATTGTTACATTCCTTTGAAGAATACTATTGGAGCCTTGATAGAGATTTTACTGAATCAATATGTTGCTTTAGGTAAGACCATTTTAACAATGTTTACTCTTTTAGTAGCAGGAAACATTTCCATTTCTTTATGTCTTCTTCTAGCTCTTTTAAAAGTGTCATATTTTTCATTTATATGACCAATACCTTCTTTGCTAAATTTACACCAAAGTATTTAATTCTTATTGATATACCTATGAATGGGATTGTTGTCTGAATTGCCTTTTCTTCAAATCCATTGTAAATAGAAATGCAATTACTTAGTACAGATTAATTTTGTACCTTACCAGTTTACTGTGGTTTTATTGTTTCAGTTAAATTTTTAGTAGAATCTTTAAAATTTTCCATATGTATATTATCATGTCATCTGCAAATAATTATTAAAGCATTGCTTCTTTTCCAATTTGTATTCTTTTTATATTGTTTTCTTGCCTGATTCCTCTAGCTAGGACTCCCACTGCTATATCGAAGAGTAGTAAGGAAAGTGGACAACCTTGTCTTGTAACGGATCTTAGAGGAAAAGTTTTCAGTTTGTCATCATTGAGTATAATGTTGGCAGTGGGCTTGTCATCTATGACCTTTACTGTCTTGGGGATCAATTCATCTATCTGCAGTTTTTTGAGAGTTTTTTTTAATAATAAATGGTTGTTGAATGTTATCAAATGTTTTTTCTGGATCTACTAATATAATAATATGATTTTTATCTTTCCTTTTTTTGGTGTGATGAATTATATTTTTCAGATGTTGAACTGTCTCTTTTCATGGAATAAATCCTGCTTGGTCATGATGTATAATCCTTTTCACATGGTATTGGGTTTGGTTTGCTAGGGTTTTCTTGAAGACTTTTGCATATATGTTCCTTGGAGATTTTAATCAATAATCACCTTAATGCTTCCCTTGGCTTGGTGGGACATCTTACATCTAGAATAAATTCTCCTTACCTTTTATATTATTCCAAAAGCTGTTAACATCACTACTATAAACATGGCTTGTATCCTTCTACTTTATATTTATATTGATGAAAAGTGTCTTTCTCCTTGACTAAATTATAAAAATTCTTAAGGGTTGTTACACATTATTTTGGTACCCTGCAACTCAGAGATAAATGTCTAACTATCATTAAAATGTTTTCTTGGGATTTTTTAATTTCCATGTGGAGTATTGATTTTCCATAGCAGATTACATCAGGGGTAAATTGTGATTCTGGGAATTCCATTAGAGTAGCAACTGCAAAACTATTACTAAGACAGAGTCTGGATGAAAAATAGTTTGCTGCCACAATTCTCTAAATTCTGCTTCTTCCAGCTAAGCACATACCCTTGTTAAAAATTCTGGTCAACTGTTCATTTATTTGCTTCTGTACCACAGAGCCAGGTAATTTTAGGGAATTGTGCATGACTTGCAGTTAAAATCCCTTCACTTTCCACTCTCATTGTTAAACCTTTTCTAAGATGTCTGAGGTTATAGCTAATAAAGTAAAGATAGTATATAATTTTTATTTGGTAAGTGATATTGTAATGTCTTAAGCTTATAATTGGAACTTGTGTTATTTTTGTCACTTCAATATAAAAATGTATAGAGTGTGACCCTACTACTTTTCAGACACAGAACACCTATCTGAATTTTTATATTTAATTTAACTCTGTTACTGACAAGGATGTTAAATTTGAACTTATTTCTATTACCTACAAGCTAGGCACAGAGAAAAACAATCAAACAAATTGAATGGTTTATACTACTATATAAAATTTCAGGGATGAGATCTTAGTTTATACATTGTACTGAATGTACAGTTCATTGCAATTACAATAATTTTTCTTACAGTAATTTTTCTGTAAGCCAAAAAATGGATACACTAGGAGACACAAACTCTCTTATGCCAAAATAATTTTAAGAAACCTGAATTTTCCAAGACACAAGAATCAGTAAAATTCCCCAGGCTTAATTTGACCAATGTCTATGTTTGTACAAGTAGAGAAAGTGTAGACCTTTACGTATACGTTTACGTTTTCAAGGGAAATATCTGGAAAGGATTACCACAAAGGAACAAGAGGAAAACCCTTAGCTACAAACTTTTAGAAAGTGGAAAGCAGATGAATGAGTTAGCAGGTCCAAAAAACTCAATCTTAAACTGGCAATGGATAGAGCTGAAAAGCAACTGATTTCATACTGCAGAACCCTCAATGACTGGGGAATAACTGGCACTACCTACCTCTAGAAAATGATGAGAAAATGATGTTAAGGTAAGGTTAAAATCAGAACAATTGGTTCTAACTCTATTTAAGTAAGCTACCCTCCAAGATTCCAACTTCCTCTTAGAAGATCAGAGTTTATTCTCTGGAGAAGAATAAAAGATTTGTAACTGGGGGGACCCCAGATAATGTTGACAGTATATGCTGAACCTGAAAACAAAGACTGTCTGTCATAGTTTGTGTTTAAATGTTGTGATTCTCAACCTTCCTCCCCATTTTAATTCTTGTGCATTGACAAGACTGGCATACATCCTCCAGGTCAAAGATACTAAATTTTCTCTAAGGATTCTGACAAGGACCCCCAAAAAATAGTTTTTAAGATAATGACATTAGAATAATTCAACCATGCACAGAGAGGATTCCATCAGATTTTTAGAAAACCAGGCAGCAAATTCTAATAAGAATACAGAGGTCAAAACCAACAAGAAAAACAAAATATAGAGGAAACAAAAAATGATTTCCATGATGCGGGAAATATATAAAACATCACCTGAGCTTTATTTAATACCCAGAGAATTAAAAGACAAATATTGCAGCCATTGAACAAGAACAGGAATTTATTTAATACCTAACTCTATATATGCATATATTCAGAAACATTGATAATATTTTTGGAAACTTAAATAATAGTAGACATAAAAAGTCCAAAGAACCAGAAGGTAGAGTTAAGAAAATCCCTCCAAAAAGTAGGGCAATACAATATAGTATGAAAATAAAGAAGAAAATAGAAAGATTCAGCTGTACTAAAAATCTGAGTAACAGGTGTTTCAGAAAGGAAAATAAAATGAGTATAGAAAGTCATAAAAAAAGTTTTCAAGAAATTTTTTCCAAAGTGAGCATAACTTTCTAGAACGAATGCTCACAAAATCATGCTGGATGTCTACATCTATCGGATACCCTTATATAATAAATTAGATCCTCCTAGTTTCTTCTGTTTCTTTTCTGTCACTGCTATGGCAACCAGTTCTGCCTTTATATATGTGTACAACCTTTATATATGTCTCACATGAAGCCCATAACACATACCTTTTGACTCCTTCCTGAGGTTTCTCTTTTAGTGGAGTACCCCAAATCCAACTTGACACCCACACATTCACCCACCCTGAAGTTCAGGCCAAATATTTAATAAGTGGGATATGGTAACTGAGGAACAAACTTATCCCCCCCTTTTATTTTTTACTGCAAATGGATGAGACTTAGATGCATTCCTGGATGACAGTCCTATGATCTCAGACCATAAGTAACTCATCTTCATATTGGCTATACTCCCTTTCTCCTTCACTCTCTTGTCTTACACCACTTATGTCCAGATAGTAATTACCAACAAAATAATGGCAAATAAGGTTTTACCTGAGAAATAAGTGTTAAAATATACCTAGTTATGTCATTATGAAAATTTAGAACTCTTGGATAAAAAAAAATCCTAAAGGCTTCTGGACAGAAAAAAATGTCGGTCACAAACAGAGGATCTAATATCACATCAACAGCACAGGAAAACTAGAAAAAAAAATTGAAACAAAGCTTTGTAAGTTCCTAGAGAAATTGTCTTAATCAGTAAATCTAAAACCATAGGCCAAAAAGTGTTAAATTTCAGCATCTATTTAAGAAAAAAAAATCTTAGCAAATAAGAAAAATAATATTCTTTATCAAATAAAAAGTATTTATTAAAATATAATTAGCAAAAAAAGCAAATATATATAATTAGCAAAACCATTTATCAAATATACTGGCAAATGAACATTTAAAACTTTACTAAAAATCAATAAGAAACAAAAAACTTCTCATTTGACCCTTTTCATGTACTTTTTGGAGAATTTGCTTTACCAAATTTGTGATGGTAAACCAAAGAAGAAAGAGAACATATGATTAAAAAACACTGGAACCTAACTCAAGAGGCAGACGGAGGTAATTCCTACAGTGATGATAAAAGGAAGATGCCAGAGAGAATGTTGGACACAGGGCTCAGATGACAAGAGCCAGGTTAGAACAGGTCAAATGGCTCTGGAAATCTCTTCAATAAGATGATAGAGGCAGAGTATCTGCCATGTTTGGATAAAATAAGAAATAAATAAGCAAAGGAAATTTTGGAGGCTAACTCTTCTAGACCTAGCAAATTAAGCAAAAGGGGAAAAAAGACAGTTATCAACTCTAAAGAAACTAAAAACATATGTGGTAAATTGTTGAGAGCTGAATGTAGAGTACAAGAGAAGACAGAAGAGAGAGATGGACACAACCATAGAGGCTGGGGCTGAATAAACGTATGCATCATCCAGAAAATTTTAATGACTCCCACAAGTCTTTATAAAGGTTTCTGACAAAGGAAAAAAGTGGCTCAGGCAGGTTCAATTCAGGAGGCATTTCAAAGGAAGGCAAATGGTGAAGGGGTAATAAAATTGGTGAACATATTAATTCCTGAGAGGCAATTGGGGGCAGGGGCATAGCTCACAGGTGGTCACTATCTCTGTTAAGAAGAATTTCCATAGGTAAACATTTTTGGAGGGGCAGCAGCACTATCACATCTTCAGAGGATCTCAATGCTACATGCTAGATTTTGTCTCCAGTTTGCCAAAGGCCATTAAGGCAAGATGGAGTTTGCTCTATCTCAACCACACAAGCCCCTCTAGTTTGTGAATGGAGTATTCACTGCATTCCACAGTAAATAGCACACTCTATCATCCAGCTATGAAAAATATTAGCATGCCATAATAATGTTAACACTAATTACTTATACAACCAAAATTATACTCTAGTAATATTAATAAAATGGGGTAATGGAAAAGTTTATGTTTGGAGTAACTGTGAAGAATTTGATAAAGAGCCAAATTTAATATTTGCTTGTGGAAAGCCAATGCTTAAAAATTAAAGACTATCAAGAAATAGCAATATAATATGACTGCCAATTAAGCAGGTTGACAGTTAATTCTGAAAAACTACATTTCTTCTAAAGAAAAAAACTTTCCCTTCTCTTCCCACCCCAGGAAATAACTTTCTCTCTACATAAGTTATATGGATGATTCCCAGTGTCCACACAAATCTAGTAACATTTCTTGATCCCTACATAATTATTAACAGCTCCAGACCTAAAATATAATTTACTCAACTAAAAGAGAGGCATCCACATACCAAGAATTGAAAGGAAGCCAACAGGTGAGGATGACAGTATAGGACACTCTTTGGAACCTAATACTAACCACCCAGTTCTATTTTTCTACGCAAGAAATGAGGGTCTCACATAAGGTCCAAAGCTGGGCACAAACCTGCTCTTCTGCTCACAAGAGCCCAGGGTGGCAGTTCTCCTTCAGGATGGCAGAAATTCTTTATCCAGAAATTCTGCAGGTATCTGTATGAACAAACACATGAGTATGAGCTTAATGTTATCCCTTAAATGACAAGAAGAAAAACAGAAAACACTCTTCCATTAATCCACTACTGATTCTTGTAAGTATGGGTTAAAGTCTATTCACAGTCACAATTCAACACAGGAAAAGAAAAAAAGAAAGAAAGAAATAGCAAGAGAATAAAAATGGAGGTAAATGTGAAAACCACCAACAGAAAGACTTGATAGCAGTTAGCTTTGGGAAAATGAAGTAAAAAATAGGACTGCAATTTGGTGATGGAAAAGTACTAAGCTATTTAATCTCTGCACATGTATAATCTTGGATAAAAAATAAAATTCAGACATAAGCTTTCATAATAGGAGGAAACAAAATTTAGACTTGCTTTCAAGCCATAATCAACTAAAAAACAGCAAAATTTAATGAGAAACAATTGTTAGCCATTGATCAAAAGGTAGCATGGGATTGTGACAGCAAAGAAATGGGAAATTAAAGATGGGAAACAAATACAGATGAAACCTGTGAATGTGTACAAGTTCTGCCCATAGATGATTTTCAAGATTCAATGCAGAAAAAGGAAATCTAAAGACACTAACAGTTTGATTGGAGGAGACAAAATTCAGTGTTCGAGGAGACCAAGGGAGCTAGACTGGGCAGAGAAAAATAATAATGAAGAAAAGATTTCACAGGGTGCTTTTTAGTTCTTGTTTAAATATCAATCGGCACATACATAAAATGAAGTTCTATAAACCTGTGCAGAGAAAACCTTCAAGGGAAGAACAATTACCAAGAGTTTTAAGTAGTTGTTCTGATTCCCAGAATTTGTCCTCCTTCTGATTCCTGGAATTTACACATGATTGGAAATATTACACAATAGCCAGAGCGAAAAGTTAGAGAGGGCATTCTATAGAGACCATAGAAATGTCCATCCTTAATAGTGGTGCTTAATTAATGATAAAGTATTTTTTAGACATACCCTAATAAAGGTATTTTTAAATTTACTGATGAAAGAATCAAGTTTAAAAGAATACAACAAAATTCAGCACTCAAATAACATGAAATTTGTAATGTTCAGTATTCAATAAAAAATCACTATATTTATGTTAAAGAGAAATTATAGTCAGTAGCCAGAAGGGGAAGTCAGTCTACAGTAACAAATTTAGAAATTACAGTGATGTGGAATTTTGAAGAACTTTAAAACAAATAAGATCATTATATTTGAGAATTAAGGGAAAAATTAATACCAAAAAAAAAGAGGAAATTGAAGATATAAAAAAGAACTTTTATTGGTGAGAAGGATAACATATGAGATAAAAGCTTTACTAGATAAGATTAGTAGTATCTAGAAACTGAAAAATAAATAGTAGGTTTGAATACCATACAATATCATTCTACAAAATAAAGTAAAAATAAGAAAAGAAAAAACGAAGAAGGAAGAGAACAGGAAGATGAATTCTAACTGAAGTGTGGAACAATCTCAAGTGATCCAACATGACAAACATTTAACTGGAAACCAGTAAAAGAGGCAGAGAGGTGGGAAAAGAGATTATGATGGCTAACATTTTTCCAGATTTGATAAGGAATAGACACCAAGATTCAACAGGCTGAAAGAGCCCCCTGAAGGACAAGTACAAGAAAAATCATAGCACATCACTATCAAATTGTTAAATACAGCAACAACATTAAAAGGCAAACAATAGAAGCAATTATAAAGGGTAATATATAAAGTAGGACAGGGAGAATAATTATAAGTTTCACATTAAAAACAATAAAAATCAGAAGACAATGTAACAACAAACTACAGGTCTGAGAGAATATGTCAATGTAAATTTTTATAATCATAGAAAATCTTTAAAAGAAATGTTTTTCTTATAAGCAAAAGCTGTACAAATGCATTGTCAGCAGAAAGAGGAAAAAATTGGATCAAATGACAACTTAAATAAGGAGCAATAGAAATGTAAATGAGTAAATAAAGATGTTATTTCTCATCATACAATTTCTTTAAAGATATTATCTTAAGACAATGAGAACAAAGTATTTGAAGTCGTATAATATATAAATATAAGTAAGGTGCATGACAATGATGCCACAAAAGAGAACAAATGAGATAAATTTTACTAAAGATCTTACATGTGCTGTTTTGCCATGTGCTAAATTTAAAATTCATATTGTAAAGCTTAGAGCAAATATTTTAAAGATGAAACATTCATATAGCTCATGAATTGAAAATAAGACAAGGAAAGAAGTAGAAAGAGAAATGAAGAGATAAGACAGATGAACAAATTTCAAGTTGTTCTAAATTAATATCAATATGTTAAATGTAAAAAGGCTAAACTATCATTAAAATAAAGAGACTGTCAAACTGGATAAGAAAATAAGATACAATAGACTGTCTTTAATAAACTTAGCTTAAATATATATATATATATACAGGTTTAAAGAAAAGGCAAGGAAAAGATGTGTTGCAAGTAATAGATAAAATAAAACTGATGTGGCTAAGGTAAAATCAAACAACATAGAATTTAAGACAAAGATTACTGCAATTGATAAAGAGACTTTTTTCATGTTTATATAGTCTACAAGACTATATAATTTTAAGTGTGTATACATATAATAACCGAATTCCAAAATACATGGAAAAAATCTGAAAGCAGATGAAGAAAAAAATCCAGTCATAGTTAGAAATAAAAAAAAGTCTCTAGCTGATAGAATATGCAACTGCAAATCATAGGGCTATAAAATAGTTCAACATTGAGAGAAAAATCCAGGCAAAAAAGACTTCATACTGCAGAATTACATGTGTGTAAAACTCTTTAGAAGAGAAATCCCATCTGCAATGATGGAAACAGATCAGTAGTTTCCCACACTGACTGAGATCGCAAGGTGAAGAATGATCAAGCAAAAGGGTGAAGTTATGATTTGTGGTGATTTAATTGTTTTGTGTTTTGTTTTTAGTGATAAATTAGCCTGTGCATACATTTTTCAGAACTCATCACATTCACAATTAAAATTTATGAAATTTTGTAGATAAATTATACTTCAATAACTGATTAGAAAAGGAAATAAAAATTAAAAGGCAGTAGCAAATGGAGAAAAGGGAAAGGAAGGGGGAAAAGAACGTGAAGTAAAATTATGACCATGTTAGAAAAAGAAGAGAAAAAAGAAAAATGAAGGAAACAAGGAGAAATGGAAAAGGTTTGATATTAGCACTTAGAGATCCTGCTATTTCCTTTAATCCTAACAACACCACCCAGGTGAATGATAATTGACCTCATTTTTTTTTACAAGAAACCTAAAATCCTGAGAGATCAAATCCTTTTACAAATTCTCATATTTTGTCAGTGTTTCCCAAATTCTATTACATTTTATTGACATCCTTGGGAAGATACTTATACTGAACTAGGATTATGTACAGAGTATTTAGGAGGATCATCCTGTGTGGAAGGGAGAAGCAGGATTGTTCAGACTGGTCAAACTACAATGCAGACCCAACAATGCCGATGCCAGAAGAGTATATGAACCCTTTGAGTGTCCCACTGGCATCTGTTTCCATGCAGGCCTGTGGGGAGGGATGGGACCGTCCTCCTAAAATCCCCACCTTTCACTAAAGTAATTTCAAGACCAGAAAAAGAGAAGGAATCATATCAATAACTATAAAAAAATTAGTCACTATTAGGTTTTTTCTGCCAGGGTTTATCCAAAGTGCTGTACATGTTTTAATTCATTTAAACACACAGCAACCCTGAGATGATGCCATCTTTTAATCTCTTGATGTCATAGAAGCTAAAGCAAAGAGGGACTTAACTTCTAGATGTCATCTTTTAATCTTTTGATGTCATAGAAGCTGAAGCAAAGAGGGACTTAACTTCTAGCCTCTGGCCATGTAGGTGATCACTAAAGATGCTAGGACTGGATCCCCCAGACTGTCTGAAGTCTGTGCTCTTCTAATGTCAAAAAGACAACAAATCCAGTCATATCATCTAGAGGTATTTGATGCAGTACCACCCAGTGCCTCCTAGCTCCTTCTCAAAGAAAAGTACTTCCACTGAAGTCCTTAGTTTGTCTTCCACTTAAAATACCTTCTACTGCTTAAATACTTCTTTCTCCTTGGACAATTGTTTCTGACACACTTGGTCTTAAAGCCACCAGCTTTCTATAAGGATCTTCTACAATAGTTTTTAGTTATGAGGGGAAAGTTCTAGCTAAAGCAAAGAGACACCTTGAAGGAAACAGTGAATTTACTTTGAATTTGAAATAAAGAGTTTTGGGTGCTAATACCCTGCCTCCACCAGGCCCAGATTGGACTGTAACACATTCTGACTCTTGAGTACTTAAAAATAGATAATTGAACACCCCCACGCTGTGATGTGGGGCCTTGAAATTCAGTGCTGAATTTAGTGGTGGGAGTGCTGATTTGCATTAACTTAGTCATGCCCACCTCATCAACTTAGGTAACTGATGTTAGGTCCCTAGAGTTTCCTAGGAACCTAAGTGTTCTTAGGAACCCATTAAGCTAGGAGTCAGACCAGAATTTTGTTCCTAATTCTGCATTTAAGTAGTTCTGTAACTTTAGACAATTCACCCAATTTGTTTGTGTTTCAGTACCTTCATCAATAGACTTTGAGGCTTAGACTGGATAAGGAAGCTTACAGGTAGTTCAGAAATTAAAATTAAGTAAAGAAGTTGAATATGAGTTCAGAGGCTTTAGCAGGAAGAAAAAAAAACCTCTCTTCCCTAGAATGTTTTTCTGGGGCTTGCTCCGTCTCTCCAGGGGCATAGTTTCTTTTTCACTCTATAATAAGTCTCTAAAAGTGAGCTTCCTTCACATTTCTATGCTGAGATACACGAGGTAACAGACAAGCTCCAAAAGACTTCAACACACTGTGGAGAGACAGCATGATATGTCAGAAGACTGGGAGACTGGGGGAGCACTGTGACATGGCCCCCCCTTAACTTCCTTTCCTCCTTGTTAACAAGGCTTCATGCTGTGTTTTACCAGTAGAAAAAAATCAGAGAACAAAAAATTTAAAAGAAAGATAAATATCTTAGAAAACAGATTTTGCCTATAAAATAATTTGAACTCAAGAACAAAGAAAGTAAAATTTACTTCACTGAGTGTAAGGAATGATGGATTTTGAGTTCAATACATTTCAGTCACCCAAACGAAAAAGCAGGATTGCATATGGATACCTTCACTCAAAAGAAAACTAGAGAAATAGAAAAGCTGGAGTGGGTCTTACACAGACCACTTCCTTATTTTGCTACAGGAATGTACATATAGGTTTATTATTTGGACCTGGACCTATTCCTTCAACAAAATTTTATTCAATACTTGTCTTTATTCAATCCTTACCTATGGGTAACACAATTCAAAACTGTCATAATGCAGACAGAATTAAAGCAGTGAGAAGTAACCCAAGGAAAGCGCTGCAATGCTATAAGAGCACATGATAGACTTTGGGCCCCCATAAAACTAGAGCACCTCTCTGAAGTTTAGCCAGGCAAAGAACTAGAGAAGAAAATGGTGTTCCTAGTAAAACAATAGCAGTATAAATGGTTCCAGGGCAGTAGGGAACATATGTGTTTTAGAATGAAAATAATAGTAATAATAAGCTGAAGGACATAGAAGTAGAGGTAGAATGACAAGAGAGAAGACTGAAGAGGAGCACTAAAGGCCATGGAAAGACCTCACAGGTCATAGTTATTCATAGGTCATAGTCAATGAATGAATATTCATTCAGAAAATTTCTTGAGAAGTCACTGAGAGATGAGTGCTTTTCTAAGCACTGATGATGGAACAAATGGACAAAACAAAGTTCCTGCCTTTGTGGCAGTCACAAGAGGAGGGAAACAAAGATAATACATAAATAATGTATGAGATGGTGATAAACGCCATCAGGATGAATTAAACAGGGAAAGGGGAACAGAGTGATTTGTGAAGTGCTATATTAGAAGGGGTGGCTAGGAAGCACTGCTCAGATGAACTATGAGTAAAGAAAAAAGCGAAGGAGAGAGCTGTTTACAACAAGAATATTCCAAGTAGAGGGAATAGTAGGCAAAGCCCCTGAGATGAGAATATGCTTAGGATATTGAGGGGACAGCAAAGAAGACAGTTTCTGAAGTCTAGTCAGCAAGGGGAAGATGAAAATCTGAAAAGGGATCTTTGATGAAGCAAGTTGTAGGGTCTTAGAGTTAAAGATTTTGACTTTGACTCTGAATAATATGGAAAGACATTATAGAGTATTTGGAAGATAGCAGGAAAATGGTCTGACTTAAGTTTTAGAATGATAACCTCACTATTCTGTAAATATAGACTGTAAGAGATTAAGGGTGAAAAGAAATAATTGCTAGGGAATCTATCATAGTAACCCAGGTTGAAAAAATGATGGTTACTTGCATAAGAGCAGTAATGGAAGTAAAAGGAAGTGGTCAGATTCTGACTGCATTTCAAAGAGAGATTGTCTGACATACAGATGAATTGAAGGAAAGATATTAAAGAAAAAGAGGAGTTGCAGATGACTCCACGATCTTGGTCTTAATCACTGCTTAAATAGATTTGGTGCTCACTGAACAAAGGCAGGTCTTTGAGAAATTTTAATTTGGTGGGGTGGGAGGGATGGGTGGTAAGATCACATTTTGTGCATCCAAAAGATTGCTCTGATTGCAATATGGAGATGGATTAGAGATAGACACGTATGTATATGAAGTGCCTCATTAGGAAGCTTTGTAGGTAGTTCAAGAGAGAGAACACTTCCCTAAATTTTTCCTGTTTTAACAATTTCACATAGTAGTTAGAGGTTTTTATATTATTAAAAAATATATACAACACATGCCTAATCTGTGATTTCAGAAAACTGCTTAAGAAGAAAAACAGCATGGTGCCTTAAATTAGATGTGAGAAAATCATTAGGTGAATAATAGGATAGTTGATGTTTAGAAGTAGGAAAAAAAATGTGATGGAAATATACATATACAAACATTTGTGGAAAATATACTATATTACATTGCCTGTTCAAAGAACTTTCTCAGCTAAGTGAGATCCTTTGAATGAGTCACACTTTGAGGTTTACATCCAGCCCAAAAACTAAATTATCTATATTGTCTTGAGAAATTTCCTTTACTTAAACTGTTGCCATGGGTATCTGGTGTAACCCAGTCATCAGTTTATGGCAAATTGGACCATGAAAAGGCCCCCCTGATGTTCTCTGTAATATGGACTTATGACACTATGGATGAATGAGAAGCTGGGGGTAGTCATTTTTCTGAGGTCTGGAAAAGCAGAGGAAGCCAGCTACCAAGAGAAAAAGGAAGGAAGATGCTACATAGAGCAAAGCAAAGATGAGAGGAGACTATCAATATCTCTTTATGGGCTCTTCCAGGGGCCCAACAGCCTTTCTGTGCTGGATGCCTGCAATAATAACTACAATGGTTTAATTTACCTCTTTCAATAGCACTTTTTTCATTTGCTACTAAAGGGTCATAGCTAATGGTTATTTCCACAGTTAAGAAACAGTGGATAGGAAACTTTATTTGTCTTTATGACTACCTAGGGAACTTTTGGACTTCTTGTATCCAAACCCATTGCTCCAACAAAAGAAAATTCTAAGTTATTCAATTTAAGGATAAGGATTCATGTGGCTTCAGTCTAGCTTAAAAAAGTAAAAGAAATGTCTAATGCATCTAATGTCTAAACCAGTGTTGGTTGAAAGAAAAAAAGAAGGTGCTGCAGTAACCCCATTAGGAAGATGAAAGAATAAAAAAAACTCAGCAAGAAATCAAGGATGAGGTTTCAGTGGGATTGTTTTAGTTTTACCTTTTTTATTATCATTATTGAGGTAACACTGATTTACAACATGTATATGATTCAGCTACCCAGAAGTATGATGCTAGATATTGTGGTAAATTTATTTTTGATAGTTCAAGAAACTACCATACTCTTTTCCATAGGGGCCAGACCAGTCTAAGTTCCTACCAGCAGTGTTCAAGTCTTCCTTTTTCTCCACAACCCTGGCAACACTTCTTGTTTCTGGTCTTTTTGATGTAGGCTATTCTTAGTGTAAGATAATATCTCGTTGTTGTTCAGTTTTGTATTTCCTTGATGGTAAGTGATAGCAAGCATTTTTCCCTGGGTCTATTGACCATCTGCATGTTTTCTTTGAAGAAAGTGTCTGTTTAATTAACTCTTCTGCCCATTTTTTGATTAAGTGGTTTGATTTTGCCTCTTTGTTTGTTTGCCTCTCCTCAAAGTAGCTCTCAAAGTGTTTCTTCATTTCCTTCTTTGTATTTCTTTTTATTCTCCCACCTGAGTCCTTTGCAGTATACGCTTCAAGGTCACTAATGTGATTCTGCATTTGGTCTAGTCTATTTTCATAACTTTCTGAAGAATTTTAATCCCATCTGTTGATGTTTTTGCATTCTACAACTTCCTTATTTTCATGTTTAAATCTTCAGTTTCTCATTTGTGTTTATTAACTGTACTTTTCATGGTGTTCATGATTTTTTTTCTGCATTTTCTTCTATTTCTTTGAATTTCTTTATGATGATGATTCTGAACTCTGTCTTACAGGAAGATAAAATCTTTCAAATCTTTGTGGTTTTTTTCTGGAGAATTGTTCCTGCCTTAGGTGTAACGGGCTACCACAGACTCAAACAATCCTCAGCCTCAGCTTCCCAGGTAGCTGGGATTACAGGCACGTGCCACCATGCCCAGCTATTTTTGGGGAGACTAGTTCTTGCTACATGCCCCCGATGGGACTCAAACCACAATCCCTGGACCCGGCTGGGGCTTCCTAGGCTGCTGCTTACAGGCATGCGCCAACATGCCCGGCCTGATCTAAGTATGTTTTAAAATTAATTGCTAACATTTTTAAAAAGTCAAAAGACCACATTATTCACCATTTGAATCCCCATATTATATTAGAATTTAAAAAATCAAACCATATCAAATTGAGGAATATATTCCCAAATGCAGCAATGTTTTAATTGCTTACATTTTTTATAGAGTACTATGTACTAGATTCCCTTACCTCATCGCTGACTCCTCATCATCATCTCCAGCCATTACCATTTTTCCTCTTCTTTCAATAAATCTCAGAAAGAAACAAACTTGTGACTGACAGAAATAGTATAAAACCTAACAGAGCATATGAAAGTGCCCACGGTTATAAAATGTAAGACTGTGATACACTTCTCTATTGCACATAAAACTCACATCTTTTATTTGCTTTTGTTGTCTGAATGTGTTTTCATTTGTCAAGATGTAACTAGAAATGAAAGAAAAACAATGAGTTGAGTTGCTTGATTGACACAATGGGATTTAACAGATTGTGCGTAATTTTGAAAATTTTCTATTTTTTAAAAATAACTCATTTGAGAAATAACAACCAAAAATATTTAATAAAATGTTTATTTACCTAAGTTGAACTTGGAGAGATACCCATTCCCTCTGTAGCCAGTGCTTGTGCATTGCTGTGAGTGTGCCCAAAGCATGCGACACAAGGAAAGGAGGCATAGTGCAATCTGAGATGGGGTGGAGTTGGGATGGTATGAGACAGAGGGTTAGAAAATGATGGGCTGCAAAGTATGTCACTTGATCATTTTATAAAGGTTGAAAATTCGAGACTGCTTTGGGAACTACAAAATCAGTAGATGTGATTATCAGAATAGTTGTGTTAAAAATGGCTGCAACAACATGTCCTCTGTTCATTTCACACTACCTGGTAATTATCAGTGAGTCCAAGCAGAGTTTGCAGTCCAAGATATGGACTGCAATGTGATCATCATATTTTTAAATGTGGGAATTTTAATATCATGCTTAGATTTAGACTTCTCTTGGAAATTAAAATTCTGTAAATTGGATCATGATTCTCTGATGGCACTAATTGACTGAATCTGAGTTTAGGCTACCCAAGTTTGGTAATATGCAGTCTACCAGATAGAAGGGATTCCTTTAGCTTCCTTCTCTCATTTCTGTATTTTCTGCTTGCTCCAGGCATCTGAGTTTGAAACTTTTGACAGTGAGCTAGAGTCCTGTGGCAAAGAGTAAGGCAGTTGCTGCTTTGCTCCAACATAGTTAACCAAATTATAGTTCAATAAATCTACATCTTTTAGTTTTCCCAGAAAAGTTGGAAATTTGTATTTTTATGTAACATATTTTCATTTAAAAATAATAGTTAACCAATTCTTAAGTCTGACATTACAAAACACATCAGTGAACTACCAGCCTGTATCTGACAGCTTTCCTTTCTTCCTTGAACTACAGGAAAGGAATCTATATGGGGAAATCATGAGTCTACATCATCAGTAGTCCTATCATTCCTCCATTTCTGGAAATGCTGGTATAGAAGTCAAATTGTTTTTTTTTTTTTTTTTTTTCCCAAGAGCAACTACTACCTCTACAACTACAATTACTTCTGGTCCTATCCTTTCCAAGAGCAATGCTAATTTGATTAAATTTATCAGGCAGATTTACCAAATATTCACTATGGAAAAAACTCTGAGTTAGACATTGTGAAAGAGTGGGACATACAAAAACCACACACTTCCTTTAAGGAGCTAATAATAACCACATTTTTGACATCACTGACAGAGTAGTTCATATTCAACTCCCCAACTCCACTATTGCCATTTCCCTAAAAATGCATGTTCTGTAACTAAGGTACCTTTTCCTATTGTTTTACTACTACTTCTACATTTATCACCACCACTGCTACTACTGCCCCTACTGATATGGGATGATGACTCAGTTGGATCAGCAGTCGGGGTCTCTGTAGTGAGTAGTTGAAAATTGTATTGGATGCCATACTTTCCTGGGGGTGGGGTCTGAGAAAAAGACCCAGGACAAGTCTAAAAGGGTGCAGAGAAAGGAGGAGGCCATAAGCAGCCCAGGAAAGAGAGAGGTGTGAGATTCATGAGAATGGTGGGTCAGTAAAGAGAAGCCCAAGTGGTCAGGCTGAATGGAAGCTGTTGGAAGAGTGAGCTGGTGGTGGTGAGGAGCCATGGTGGGAGTGTGGCCAACAGAAGAGAGCCAGTGTGGAGTCAGATGCCAGAATGGCAGGCTGGGGCTGTGACCAGGTACTGCTGAGGGCAGGCCTGGTGAATGTGTCCAGATGCCAATGAAGGCAGGCCTAGTAAAGGAAGTGTGCAGTGCTGCAGCAATGTGGCCTGGAAAGCTGGTAACTGGAGAAAGCCAGGGATTTGGAAAACTGATTTTGCATCAGTATTGGTTGGAAAAACTTACAGCTCAACAGCTCAGAATTCTGGAGAGAGAAGAAGCAAAGAGAAGATGGAAAAGAAGGACTTTTTTTGCAAAGTGCCTACCTCAGGTTTGGAGGGGCAAAAGGGTACCATCTTGGACATGTCTCTTTGGGACCTTTGGGACTGAAATGGTGACTGGTGTAAGATTACTGGCCACTTGTGGCATTAAGGATTTTTTGTTTTACTTTCTGCTTTCCTGGTTAATTTTACATATTAATAAAACCCTGTTGTTTAAATTGCAATTGACTGTCAACTGCTATGCACAGGTGGTAAGAATCTAAATGAATCTGGGTAGCAGAGGCTGCTTTTTTTTTTTTTTTTGAGACTTGGTCTTGCTTATTTTTGCCTGTGGAACCGCAGGCTCACGTTGCCCGGGGACCACAGACTCAGCCTCAGCTTCCCAGGTAGCTGGGATTACAGGTGCGTGCCACCACGCCCAGCTGTATTTTTTTTGGAACTAGGTCTCACTACGGACCCCAGGCGGGACTTGAACTGCATCACTAACCCCTGGCCGCTTCATGGGTTGAAGCTTACAGGCATGAGCCACCGTGCCTGGCCCAAGAGGCTGCATTTTAAAAGTGCTGCTTTTTCCTTTGGCCTGTTGGTTGGAGGCTTCTTCCCAGTTTGCACCCAATATCACTACAAATACTGCTGCTACCACTATTTTTACTACTACTACTACTACAATGACTACTACTGCCACTACCACTACTGCTACTTCTAATACTGCTATTGCTGCTGATGTTTCTTTTTCCTCTTTCTCTTGTTCTTCCACTTCCTCTTCTTCTTCTATCTACAACTATTACTACTTCTGGTCTTAACCTTTCTACTATTACTGGAATCTATTGCATTACACTACAGTTTAAATACTATTACAACAAATGCTACTATACCCACAACCCTGCCATCTTTATTTTATGTTAAATACATTATGTAAACAATTTCTAATGTTCACAACAATCCCAGAAAATGATGTTATTATACTCATTTTATGTATGACTACTTATGTTAATCAACTTTCTTGAGGTCACAGCTGCTTGTGATACAGTGATTTATAAGAAATATATAGTCCCTCACCCAGTGAAAGAACACTGCCATAGGAAAGAGACTAATGGACTCAGCACAGACCAGTAAACAACAAAAAACCATTGGGAGGGGGGGAGAGAGGTATCCCAAGAACCATTTACCGAGGTTGTAATTTAAAGAATAAAAATAAATAAATTTTTAAAAAGGAGATATATATTTGATATTCTATTTCCTTCCTGGCACAGAGATCTTAAAAACCTTGGAATTTCCTGTTAAGGCAGTTATAAGGGTAGCTTTTGTTTTTCTAGTAAATTGACTTTAAAATGAACTTAAGGAAAGGGTTGATTGCCAGTGAAAACAGCTGGTATTCTTAGGGTGAGAACTTTCAGTATCTCCCCCACCTATACCTCAGAAAAGTGAGAGAAACTTAAGGAGTTTACTCACGAACAGTCAATTTTTAAATAAATATGCCTATATAAGGTAGTCTTTACAAGAACCCAAAAGAATGGTGCTTAGTAAACTTCCAGATTGGTGAACAACACGTGAAATTTTTGGAGAATGGAGCAGGTAGAAAGAGTATGAAATTCCTTCACCATACCTCGCTTGATTTATCTATTCTGCCTTGCTTCCTGCATTATATCCTTTAATAATAAACTGATAACCTAGTAATTAACATATTATCTGAGTTCTATCAGGTACTGTAACAAACTAACTGAATCTAAAGAGGAGTCTTCAGACTCTATAATCTGTAGCTGGTAGGTGAGAAGCTTTGATGACCACCCAAGCTTGGGACTGGCATCTGAAGGGCAGGGAGCAAGTCTTGTGGGGCTAACCCTTAGCCTGTGAGATCTGATGCTATTCCCAGGTCAATAATGCCAAAAGTAAGTTGAACTGTAGCTGGTATAAGTCATTGTTGTCATTATTGTTAAGGCAGAATCTTATACACATCAGGACCTAATTGATGAAAGCATACCATTGCTAGAGATTCACAAACTGGAGACTGCAACATAGGTTTGTTGGAGTCTTTACCACATACTGCTTCAGATAGCATCTACTCTCTCACCAAAACTTTCTACCTTACAGCCCATTCACTTTGAACCTACCCGCCTTTTGATTAATATATAAATCGGAGTATTCTGAAAAAATGAATACTTCAAATTTAAATATTTAAAATCTGATAATCATATTGAATTGGTTGTCAGTCAAAAATCTTTTGAATCTGTTAAAAATATATAAATAAATAAGGTTTGTCTGGCAGAATGCTATAAACTTAACACTTATGCTATTGTTTTTCCTTGTGTATTTTAAATAAGACCTATCTGACCTCACAGAGGAGATTTGTGATAGAATTTTCGCAATTGCATGTGGCTGTTTGTGGTTGTTTTTGAATCAGAGACCTGTAACACACCTGAAGTCATGCCAAGTTTGGTCACATACCAGCTGCCAGTCGATCAACTCTGCTGGCACAATGGGATTTGAAAACTGTATAAGTGATCAGTTTTCTTTTCTGTGAAAAGATTGGTTTAGTGAGTCATATAGTCACAAACCTTCTGTGTCATGACTAATCCATGCTGTTATTATAGGGCAATGGAAAACACAGACAATAATACACCATGGAGGTGATTCTTTTCAATGAAATCTTATTCATGAACATGCAGTGAACCATATGTGACTGAAAACTGTAGGTTGCTTACCCCTGTCTAAGCTTGGCCTCATGTCAGCTCTGTGATCCTGGGGGAAGTTACTTCAACTTTATAACCCTTTCTTTATCAGTAAATATGAGGGTATTGCTACCACCTCAACTAACATTGAAATATGATAAGAAAGGATCAGATTTCCTAATTTACATAAATTTACAAAGTGTAATTTACATTTGCACTTTGTAAACTTCCTGGTCCTATTGTTTAATAATTATGAGGCTTACCCAACTAATATTTGGTCTCCTGGCACATTATCACCTTTGATTTCTACTGTCCCTCCACACCAACTCCCTACCTACCAATCCCAGCTCATAATCCCTCCTGTGCCCATGCTTGTACAAACATGCCACAGCCCTGGAAGTCTTATCATATCTCTCCAGCTGCACCATTGGGTCCTTTTTTCCCACTCACACCTACCAGGTTTGATTTTTGCAAACTTTCCCTCTCCTTTGTCCATCTTCCAATTAGACCACTAAAGGTAGAATAACCTAACTGGCCCAACTATTTTCCAAAAGAAGAGATTTGTAGCTAAATGACCTGTTCCAAGCTGCCCTTAGAGCATCTCCTAAGACAAGGCTAAAATTTCAAGTGGAGCATTCAGAATACATTGATTTCTTCTTCCAAGACACTTGTACCAAAAATGGCAACTCAACTGTGGCATACTAGAAGTGTGAGCTTAGCTGATTCCAGGTGTTTGTACTTATAGGGGTGCATTTACAGAGTGGTAGCCAATATCAGTCTACAAAGGAAGATAGGCTAGAATGTAAGGCTGCATCCAGACCCAGCATGTGCCCTTCCAGTTGCTGAAATGAGTAAGTCAAAAGAAATAGGGGATTAGTAGTATTGGTAAACTAGTGTACTAGTTTCCTGGGGAAGCTCAGCAAACCAGCCAGCCCGGTTTGTGTTTGCTTCTCAACTTTCACGATACAAACACTCCCGCCCGCCGTACATGATATCAAGCTACCGGTGATTTAACAATCAGCTTACAAAATTGATGAATATTTCACAATCACACTGGATGAATGGAAGCCCCCTAGTTTCCTAAGCCAGGCCAGTCCAGATAAGTTCACAGGCAGACATTTTTCTCCATTTCTTGACCCTTGATCTCAAGAAAATGCATAGATAATGAGCTCTTCCTCTGAATAAAATAGTAGCTAGTTAGTAAATGACTTCATGTACACACACCTTGCTATATTCTTCATGAACTAATTAATGGCTGTTTTCTGACCTATGATTATTACTACTCCTTATGTTCTTTTTACATGTTAGGAGGATTTTTGACAGTGAGAAACTTAGTACTTGCTATTCAAAGTGTGGTCTTCAGATAAGCAGCATCTCATCTGGGAGCATACGAGGAAGCAGGATTTCAACTGTACCCTTGAACTAGTGTTTCAGAATCTTCATCTTAACCAGATTGGTATATACATTATAGTTTGGAAAATGCTGTTCTATGCTCGATATAATTTACACTTAGGAGCCAAATAAAAACCCTGATGGAATGTGCTATTTTCCATGCACAAAAACAGTCTTGTCCCTTTATAGTAAAGGTTTGAAAAATTGTATTTTTTTTTTACTTAAAACAAAAATATGAGCGCTAGTGTGATTTAAAATAGGAAAACAAACTGTCCTTATGTAGAATTAAGACAGTGTAAACTAAAATGAATTAATCAGGATTTTTCACACCCTTCTGCCATTAGCCTCTATGACCAACACCTGTGGATTTGCATCCTCCCCATAATTATACACATCTGGCCCAATGGGTGTGTGCATAGGTAAGTGGACACATGTGGGCCTAGGAGGGTGGGGATAAAAGGAAGCATCATCCCAGGGCTAAAGGGGTTCAAATTACTGTCTCCTTGTAGCTGGTGTCCTCTCTTAACTATTAAAAATCCTGTGAAGATAAAGCCATGGACCCCAAAATTCTCTTTTAGCCGCTAGAATTGATAGTGAACTTGCCTTACCCACTTTGGGGTAGTTCAAGGTAACTACTCGAAATAAGGGAAGTTAGAGCTATCTTTGTCCTGGTTTAAACCTTCCTCTTCAGCTTTAAGTCTTCATAAAGCCAGGGTGATCCAGGTGTTCACAGTGGCTGCAAATGGTATTAGAAGAGGAAAAAGGCTCAGGAGTCAAAAAAGACATGACCACAGAAGGAGAGGTAAGAACAACACAGGACCAAGGACTATGGGAAGCTTCTAGAATCTGAAACTTGAAGAAATAATAGTTCTGCTCTAGAACTTCCAAGAGGAGCATGATCCTGCCAACACCTTGATTTCAACTCAGTAAAACCAACCGCAGACATCTGACTTCCAGAAAAGTAAGAAAACACTGGATTTTTTTTACTCTAAATTTGTGGTATTATTTTAGCAATGGGGAGTTAGTACACATCTTTCACCCCAGTAAAAACTGGGAAACTTTCCAGGATATGAATATATTCTCCATGTTTTACTTGACTGCAGAGCTTGGTTTATAGAGTCTTCATAAAGATTTGAAAAAGAAATGAGCTAAAGGAGTCAGCTAGCAATCCATTCTCCTACTGTCTGCTTAACTGATCACATTGTTTCACTTCATAAAACTTTTCAATGACTTTCAGTTAGTCTTAGAGTAAATGAAGCCTTTGAAGTGTGACTACAGAGCCTAAAAGGCCAAACCAAAGCCCACAGGTCTAATTGGGTCTCTAGCACCCTCCCAGCTCCTTGGGGCATTGTCTCTTGTTTGAATCTCTCCCTACCCTTCCAGCTTGCTTGAAAGTCTTCCATTAAATATTACTTCCTCTGGGGAGCCTTCTGTCTCTGTGGATTATATTCTTTTCTTTCATGACACTTCTTTTCACTTGTTCACTTGTAAATATAAGGTCTCTTTCGCCACTAGATTCTCAGCGTATGAGAATGAAGATTATGCCTACTGTTTATTTTAGTGCCTAGCATAAAGCAGCAACTCAGTGGTTACTTGTCAAATAGAAAATATTTGTTGAATTAAAAAGCAGTCATTGTGTGCTTAAAAGAGAAAATGTTTTACTAATTTATAAAGTTTTACTAATTTCATTAAGAATTGTGCATTAGAAAAAAACAACTTTAAGAACAACTTTGGAAAGGTGTGTATTATCTTTAGATTTCTGTCACTAAACCCAAATAGATCCCCTACATTGAGCCACTTGCCATATTTTAGGGAGATTGATACCTGGCTGTTAGGCAGTTGCTGAATGATCCCCCCCTCTCAACTGATTAAGCAACTTTCCTCCTAGGATATAACCTGGAGCCAGTAATGTGTCAGAATCATTTGTATGCATCTCCTCCCAATTTTGCTTTCAGTATACAAAATAGATGATGAAAGTTTTATTT
The DNA here is from genome assembly GCA_004024945.1 of Uropsilus gracilis. Taxonomy (NCBI): domain Eukaryota; kingdom Metazoa; phylum Chordata; class Mammalia; order Eulipotyphla; family Talpidae; genus Uropsilus; species Uropsilus gracilis. Next base: position 21,869 of record PVHY01011606.1, on the reverse strand, counting down.
CCTGCCTCAATTCTGTTTTCTAGGTGCATTTATTTTAGGCTTTAAACTTTTTTACAACAAATATTAATGTAAAAATCTTCTAAGTTATTTGCATGGACTTGTTTTTTAATTTATTTAGGGCAAATATTTAAGTGGAATTGGTAGACTTTTACATTCCCATTAGCAATATTCAAATTTGATGCTTTCATTGGTGAAATTTTTAAAGTTCTGTTTCAAACTGTTTGTTGCTAGTTGTACAATTGATTATTTTAAATTAATCTTGCTAAACTCATTTATTCTTGTGACTATTTGTATATTCCTTGGAATTTTCTATCTACGTTATCTACACCTTTGCTTTTTACTTTAGCTTTATTGCCTAGCTGTGATTTTATATATTGGAATATAGTACTTAAGTAGAAAAGTAAGTACTTAAGTAGTACTTAAGTAGAAAAAACAAAAGGTATGTTTTCTTGTTTCCAATCTTGGGGAAAATTACTCAGCGTTTCACCAGTATTGTTTATGTTAAGTATAAGTTCTTTATAGATGCCATTCATCAGATTAAGGAAGCTCTCTTTTTCTCATTTACTAATAGGAGTTTTAAAATGCTTGGATATTTGAATTTGATATATATTTTTTCTATGTCTAGCTAAAATTGTGGTATTTTCTTTTACCCTTTTCCTATAATGAAATGCATTGACTTTTGAAGGTTGAAAGAAGCTCACACACATATAAGACAGTCTATATATGTACATATTATGAAATGATTATCACTCTAACTTCAATGAACATCCATCACCTCACAGTGTTGAAATTTTTCCTCTAAGAACTTTTGGATCTCTCATAGCAATTTTCAAATCTACAATACAGTATTGATAGCTAGTCACCATTATGGTTGCCCACAATGGTCATTGCTGCTCTGCTTTGCTTCAGTTATCACTTCTGCACCACTGGAAAGTAGATGTATTTTTGTTTGCCTTCCTGGAGGATTTATAAGCTCACCCTAAAGCCCTTTCTGCTGTTGGGTTTTTTATGGAGTCTGGCCTGACTTGGCCTGGTTTTTCTTAAATCTCTTCTGGTAGGGACATAGGGAAGGGGTTTTCAGCACCTTCACTGCCCTAATTACAGGGTTCCCAATTTCTTGAGTAGAATTTGCTGAATTGTCCTGAGTTGATCCTAGGTCCACTCTTCTGTCAGGAAAATTCCTCCAGGGAATTTCACAATATACTGAGTTCCCTGACATGGCTTGGTAAGTCAAACACTTGATCAGACACACTCCCCCTTGCTTGTGCCTGTTCTTTGCCCTCAGTAACCACCAATCTTCTTTAACTCCCTGGGGAACTACTGGTGCTTATGTAGCTGGTTCAAAGTCTCTAGATTTTTCTTGGTGCCCAAAAATCTGTCTGTTATTATACTTGTTTTCCAGAAAGAGGGTACTTCCAGCTTCTTTGTTCTGCCATGTGTTGGCAAAGTTCATGATAATAGCCATTCTAATAGGCTATTACATTGTGATTTTGATTTGTATTTCTCTGATTAGTGATGTTGAGTACCTTGTGTTGCATAAAGATCTTGTGGTGACCCAGGAGACACACACAGAGGGGCTGACCAAACCTCTGAGAACACTTGCATGATAAGGGAACAGCACACCGTTTCCAGGGGAGATCCACTCCCACTGTGTCTCTTGGCAGTCTCCTTGGTCAAAGCCGCTCCTCATTTTCTACTCTTCTCCACTCTCACTCTGCTTATCCTTGAACGCCTTGGGAACTGAGCACATAGGCCTATAGCAAACTTACAAGTGTAGCAAACTAGCTGTTACAATACGCAGCACCATTTAAAGCCTTTCTTTGTATTCAATTGCTATAAAAAGACTGTTGCACAAATAAACCTCACTGCATGCAAGCTTTCCCTGAGCAGTCATTCTTTTGGACTTTGGGCTAGTTCCTTGAGCACCCCATCTGGTTTACCCTGCATACCATGTTCAGCTGGGGGTTCACTAGAGACCCACAAGCCTGTGGGTTCACCAGAAATCTACACCTTGTCATTTTTGGGAAAAATGTCCTTTTGATATAGGGTAGTGACACAGCTGAAAATTGTATTGGTGCCAAAATACCCTGGTGTGTGGGGTCTGAGAGGAAGACACACAAGAAGCAAGAAGCACCAAAAAGCAGATAAAAGAAAGAAGCAAGAATTTTAAAAAGGGGGAAGGGAGGGGTAGAAGGTAGAGAGAAGAGAATGGCAGACTGAAAGAACAGTCCCATGTGGCCTGGTCAGGGTAAGCTCCCTGGAAGAGAGCTGGAGGTGGCAAAGAGCCATGGTGACTGGCAGAAGAATAGCCAGTGTGGAGAGTGGCACCACAGCAAGGTGGCCTAGTGAGCTGGTACCTGGAGATGGTCAGGGACTTGGAAAGCTGATTTGTGCATCAGCAATTGTGGAAGAAATTTGAAGAAACTTGGAGAAGCGAAGCAGCATGGAACACTGGAAAGTGAAGTAACAGAGAAGATACTGGAGAAAGACTGGACATTTGCAGAGTGCCTGCCTCAGTTTTGAAGGGGTAAAGGGGCACCATCTTGGACATGTGTCTCTGGGAACTTTGGTCTGAAAATAGTGACTGGGGTAAGATAACTGATCATTTGTGGTATTGAGAATTTTTCATTTTTCTGGTTAATTTTCCCTGTTAATAAAACCCTGTTAAATTGCTTTGTGACTTTGACAACTGCTGTGCACCTGAGTGATGCAGATCTGGTAAAAAAAAGTTAGGCGGCAGAAGCCACATTTTAAAAGGTGCTGCTTTTTCTGTGGCTTGTTGGTTGGTGGCTTCTGCTCCTTTTTGACCGGATATCACTTTCAGATTCTCCGGTTATTTTTCAATTTGATTTTTTTGTTATTGATTTGTATGAGTTTTTACATATTTTGGATATTAATCCCATATCAGATATATATTGCAAATATCCTCTCCTATTCCATAACCTGCCTTCTTATTTGCTATATTAACAGAATGAGATCCCAGGAGGAAGTTTTATAGTTGATGCCCCATTCATAGATTTTGCTTTTTTTTTTCTTTTTTTGCCTTGCTCTAGGTGTTAAATCAAGAACAAAAGATTGTCAAGACTAATACCAAGATATCTTTTGTGTCTTCTGTCAGAAATTATGTGGTCTCAGGCTTACATTTAAGTTTTTCACTCATTTTAAATTTAATGGTATAAGATGTCCAGTTTTTTTTTTTTTGAGTGTCCACTTTTCTCATTCATTATATATTCCCCATTGTTTATCCTTGAGTCCTTTGTTGTAAATTGACTATATATGTATGAATTTATTTCTGGATATTGTGAATCTTCGACCTTGTATGTCTGCTTTGATATTCCTATTGTTATGCCAATATAGTGCTGTTGTAGTTACTATACCGTTGTAAGATACTTTGAAATTAGGGAGTATGATAACTCCTGCTTTTTTTTCCAGTAGCAACATTTCTATGTTTGGAAACTTACTGTTATTACATGTAAATTTTAGATTTATTGTCCTATTTCTGTAAGAAATGTCATTGCAATTTTGATAAGAGTCACATTGATTCTTTAGATGATTTGGGGTTGTATGGAAGTTTAAACAATACAAATTCTTCCAAACTATAAACATAGATTGTTCTATTTACTTGTATTTTCAGATTCTTTTATCAATGTCTTAGTTTCCAGTGAGGAATCAATCATCCACAAACTTGGTTAAATTCATTCCAATGTATTTTATTCTTTTTGATGCAAATGGAAATAAGATTGATTTCTTAATTTTTGTTGAATAGTTGTTAGTACACAAAAGTATAAATCATTTTTGTATTTTTACTTTGTCCTGCAAATTTACTGAATTCATTCATTAATTTTAATTAATAGTTCTTAGGTGAAATCTTTAGAATTTTCTATAAAATACCATATTATCTACTAATAGATATTTTTCTTTCCATTTCAGATGTCAGTAATGAATCAACTTTCATTTCAGCAATGCACCCCATTTCTTTATGTATGGCTGGATTCAAAAAACATACTTCAGAATTCAGTTTCTATTTTTTAAAAAATGGGTCTATGCATTCATAATTTTGGTCTATTTATAATGGCTTTAGCTATGGTATTTTTTAACGATGACCTCATAAAATGAATGGACTTTCTACTAAACTATTTCTACTAAACAACTCTACTAAAGAGTTGGCACACGATTTTTAGTGTTCTTCTTTATGTGATAGTTCACCAATGGTAACATCGAGTACTGAATTTTCTTCACAACCTGTTTTTGAGATGTTATGTTCAGTTTATTTAGTTGAAATAAAGTTGTTTAAATTTTATCTTAAATCTGTTTTCATAATTTCTGGTTTTCAAGGAATTTTACTTTATATTAGTCTTTGGATTTATTAGCTCATAAATTTGCTCACAATATTGCTCACAAATTTGCTCACAATATTTCCTTACCCTTTGATGTCTATAGGATCTCTGGTGATAATTACCTTTTATGTTTCTCAGTCTGTATAATTTGTCTCATTCATTTTTGTGACCACCTTGTTTTATACATTCCATTAGTTATCAAAGAAGCAGATATTTTCATTTCAATATTTGTTCAATTTTTTATTTTGGCTTCAAGTCTTTATTATTTCCTTTTGTTATCTTGGGTTTACTTTTCCTAACTTCCTAATTACTTGAGGTGCTGCTTCTTTTATTCCTAATTATTTGAGGTGCTGCTTCTTTTCTAATACAATTTTTTTGTTATAATATCCCTCTAAGCACTGTTTTAGTTTCATACATCTAATTTTGATACAATGTGTTTATATTTTCATTTGCTTCAAAATAGTCTCTAAATTCTGTTATTTCCCCTTTGATCCATTGGTTTTATTCCAAAATTGAATATTCTAATTTTTTGACATGTTTTTGTCATTAATGTTAATATTTATATTTTATGTAATCATTTGATAAGATTTTACACAAAGCTACATTTTACTATTTTTTCTACTTGTTTTATTTGTCACTTTTTTTCCTGTGTTCCTGCTTTCTTTAGGACTGAATATTTAGAGGAAATCTCATTGACTTAACGTTAGTTCTGCTGTTGACTTATAAATTATGTATATGTGAATATGTGTGTGGTTTTGGTGATTGCTCTAGTTATGATATGAATAACTCCAAATATTAATCCTTTTGTGTATAATATGTAACATGTAAAGTTTATTCCCACTTGTCATTTCTTTTAATTTGTGTCAAACATTTTATCTCTGCATACATTAAAAATTGAACTACACATTGCTATTTCTTAGTTCTTTAAAAAAATAAAATCAGAAAAATATTATCAGCCTATGTACATTTTCCATTGCTTTTCATTCCTTTTTATAAATCCAAGTCATCAAGTATTTTCCTTGACCAGAAGGACCTCTTTACCATATGTATTTGGCAGTGTAAGTTGCTGCTGTTACTGAAAACTTTCATATTTGATTTATCTTTATCTTTTTCAACTTCATTTTTAAAGGACCTTTCACCATGTATATAATTCTAGGTTAACATAGATTTTCTTTTAGCACTTTAAAAATGCCATTTAAATGACTTCTGACTTGCAAAGTTCCCAGTGAACTTGCAAAGTTTTCAGTATTATCAATGTGTTTAAAATTATGTTTTTGAAATTGTTTAATTATACTGTGAAGAGTTAAACTTACAAAATCTCATATAAAGCCATGATTACAATTTTAATACTCTAAAATATGGATACTGACTTAAATTTTAACTTTTCCTTCTAAAAAAAGAATGGACAAATGACTAAAATTAATTTTCCTTATTCATTCCCATATTCTAGCACTAACCAAGGGATTAGTTTGAGACCTTGTAAACAAAAACAAAAACAAGGAAAGGACCACCTTCTGATAATCAGTTGCAAAAATGACTTTGTCTATCCACCTATGACTGAGATGTGTTAGGGGAAAACGCAAATAGCAAATTCTTTGAGAAAAGTCCTCCATTGCACTTGGTTTCAGCATGATCAGGAGAATGAGTATGATACAGGGTTGTGAGTGACACAATTAAAATTGTGTTAGTGCCAGAGTACCCTGATGGGTGGAGTCTGAAAGACCAGGCAGAAGAAGCAAGAAGCACCAAAAAGCAGATAAAAGGAAGGAGCAAAAATAAAAGGAAGGAAGGGGAAAGGAACAAGATGAGTATGAACAAACCCACAGGCCCCCTGGGAAGAGTGAACTGGAGGTGGCAAGGGGCCATGGTGGCAGGCAGAAGAGTAGCCTATGAGTAGCCTAGGGGGCACAGTGAGCACCATGGTACCTGGAGATGGCCAGGGATTTGGAAAGCTGATTTGTGCATCAGCAATTATGGATTTATTTTAATTCCTCTTTAAATATTTGGCCAAATTTACCAATGCAACCATCTGGATCTGTCTGTTTGTTTGTTTGTTTGTTTCATTAGGAGATTCTTAGTTTCTGATTCAATCTCAATACTTATTCAATCTCAATGCTACTAATTAGCCTCTTCAGATTCTGTTTCTTCCTGATTCATTCCTGAGTAGGTTGTATGTTTCTACAGATTTTTTTCATTTCTTTTAGATTTCTCCATTTGTTTTGTCCTTGTAAGAAAGTGAGAGAATATAGGTGTTTCCAACTCAAATCATCTTGAATCTACTCCTATGCTCCTGTGTCTTTAAGTCTAAGGTGAAACTTTCAGGCAGTATATTGTTGGATCTTGTTTTTCTTTATCAATTTGGCCATTGCATTATTTTGATAGGTGAATTTAAATCATTTTCTGTTTAATTACTGATAAGACTTAAAATTACCATTTGTCAAGTGCTTTCTGTTTTGTAGATTGTTATTTATCTTGCTATCTTTTTTGGTGTTTTGATAGCTTTTAACATCAGTATTATCTTATTTCTTTATCATGTTCTCATATAATTACTACAGGGTTTCCTTTGTTGATTATCATGAGGCTTACATAAAAAGGTTTAAAATGAAAACAATCTACTTTAAATTGGTAATAACTTCAATAGAATTTCTAGACTTCACATGTTTACATTTCTGTCCCTTCACATTTTGGTTTCTGATGTTGCACTGTATGTATTTTTACATTTAATTTTAATTAATTTTTACAATTTAAATATTGTGTAACTAATGTGATGATTTTCATTTTGTGATTAATTTCAACTTGAATTTTAAGTACCATATGTGTTAGATGCTACCATTACCATATTACAGAATTGAACTTTAATCATATATTTTTAACCATTTCCAGTAGTTTATATGCTACTATTTTTGCTTTTATGATTATGATGTGTTTTCTCACTTCCACTCAAAAAATTGTTTAGCATGTCTTGTAAGACAGGTCAAGTGGAGATGCTCTCCCTCAGTTTTTGTTTTGTCTGGGAAAGTTGTTTTTTTGTGTTGTTTTCCTTCATTTCTGAAGAACAGCTTTACAGGTATAGAATTCTTGGTTTATAGTTCATTTTTCAATATTTCGAATATATCATCCCATTCTCTTTTGGCCTGAACCATTTGTATTATCTTTCCTTTGTTTGTACTCTCTCTTTTTCTGGGTACTTTCAAGATCTTTTCTGTCTTTGGCTTACCAAATGTCTTGGTGAATCCAAAAAGTTAATAGTCTATTGGCTTTCCTTTTAGCATCATATATTTGGATGTCCACTTCCTCCTCAGGTTTGTGAAGTTTTCAATTACTATTGCTGTGAATATTCTTTGTGTCACTTTCTTTTTTCTCTTTCAAGAACTTCTATAATATGAATATTGTTTTATTCTATATTTCATATATCCCTTTCTGTAGGCTTTCTTACTCTTTTTTCATTGTTTTGCTTTTTTGTTTTTGCTTTTTGTTACTCTAACTGTATAACTTAAATGCCTTATCTTCCAGACCACTGATACTTTCTTCTAATTGGCTCTCTATTGAGTTCTTAAGTCATTATCTTTTTTTCATTTCTGGAATGTTTGAATTTTTTTATTTCCAATGTTTCTGACCTTTGTTCACTCATTCTTTACAAACATGTTTAGATTCTGTCCTTGTAACTCACTAAATTGCTTGAGTTCTGAATTATTCTATCAGTTTTTCTTTCTTTCTTTCTTTCTTTTTTTTTTTTTTTTTTTTTTTTTTTTTTTTTTTTTTTTTTTTTTTTTTTTTTTTTTTTTTTTTTTTTTTTTTTTTTTTTTTTTTTTTTTTTTTTTTTTTTTTTTTTTTTTTTTTTTTTTGACACTAGGTCTCACTATTTTTGCCTATGGAACCACAGGTTCACATTGCCCAGGGTACCACAGACTCCAGCAATCCCCAGTCTCAGCTTCCCAGGTAGCTGAGATTACAGGCATGTGCCACCACACCCAGCTATATTTTGGGGGGACTAGGTCTCACTACATGCCCCCGGCGGAACTCGAACTGTGATCCCTGGTCCCAGCATGGCTTCCTAGGCTGCTGCTTACAGGCATGTGCCACCATGCCCGGCCTATAGCAGAGCATTTAAGTCACAATTTTAGGGTCATTTATTTATTGGAGTTGTATTAGTTTCCACTGGTAGTATCATGTTTATAATTTTTTTCATTCTTCATTTCTTACATTTTTCTCTTCATATTTAAGGTTTTATCCATTTCCATATTTTATAGGATTACTGTCACAGATTCATACTTCACCAGTTTAGATCTGTAAACATGTTCACTGGCAACATCTTTGGGCAAATGTAGCTTGTTTTCATTATCTATTTTGGGATGAGGTCACTGCCTAGAGTCTGAGGTTGAGTAAGAAGAATTGGATAGGACTGCCTGGTTTCCTGTCCAGTCAAAACTGTAAGAGGAACCTTGTGGTTACAGGAGTTCTCTGCTGAGGCTTAGGCTAGACAACAAACTCATTAATAGGCAGGATTATTGCATTTCTATGACATTGTGGAATAGTTGAAAAGGCCCTAGCACCTACACAGTTCATTGGGGATCCAAGTTAGGCAACATTACTCAACTGCAATTCCCTGGTCAAACAGTGGTACCAACTTTGCTCTATAGGTGAGAAAGTCATGGTCCATAGATGTGGTCACATGTCACAGTCATATTCAGGATATTGGATAGGCTATTATGTCCTGATTAGGTTCCCTGCTTGAGCAGGCTAAAGACTATAGCCAGCAATAGGCAATCTAGAAAGTAGTTTTCTCTCCCTTAAGAGATAAGAGAACACACTTCAAGATCAGCAGTGTTCTTGTTTGTGATATTTACTTGTCTTGACCTATGACCCAAGTCCCCAGGTTGAACTGGACCACTGTGTTTTATCTGTGGATCATTAGCTCTGCTTAATGGTCTCTTTGCTCTTCTGTTGCTATGCTGTGCCAGTTACCAAGTGCTCATTAGGCTTTCTTGTACAAAGGGTCAGAAACTGCAACAGAGCAGTGAAAAGAGTTAAGAGTTCATTTCCCTGTGTGAGTGAAGTATTGACTCCAAGTCTGGTAATGTAGTGCTGTTTGTTTGTTTGTTTGTTTTTAATGTCTTGATTCAAATCCATTAAATCCCAATTTTTCTGGTCAAATGGTACTACTGTCTTTGGTCTATAGACAATCAGTTCAACCTATTGATTGAGCATTGCCTAACTCAGCATTATGGGGCTACATTTTTCTGGCAAATCTTTCTGATCAGGTAGAGATGCTAGACTCTCATGCTTGGGCAAAGATAAATCCATATACTGCTGAGTTCCCTGGTCAGACCATACCACTATTGTGACTCTGCAGATAAGTAAGGTTGTTAATTGGGACTACTACTTATGTACCACAGGCAGGAAATGGGTCTGCCAAGATCCCAAATGTTGAGTTTTCTAGTCCCCTTCCATCTTGTCATCACAGTATCACTATCCATAGAATCCCTTACAATATCTGTGAAGCAGGATTGGAAAGGATTTCTCAAGAAGTAATGCATTATGTCAGGATATCTGGATATCCATCCTTACCCTTTTTCCAATAGTTTCAGGGGAGACCTCTTTGTATGTTGCTGATCCTCTCTGAAGGAGGGCCTGGGACTCTACGTATAGCTGCTTTTCCTCCTTCAAATGCAGTGTATTCTGGACTCTAACACAGGACAGTGTTTTAGCCCCTTCATGGTATTCTAAGATTTCTCAGCGAGGTCATGTTCATGAATAATTGTTCTTGGGAGGGGAAACAAAGTCAGGATCAACTTATGTTGCCATCTTGTGAAGTTGTGTTGGTTATAATTTTTCAAGTGTGTCAGCAACTAACAGTTTCCTGATCACAGGTACAGTGGTCACAATGGTATAAATGATACTGTTCTGAGACTGATGTTCGAACCACATTAAATTTTTGTAAAAATTGGCAAGAGCTAATAAGGCCTAAAACTTGCTGTTAAAAGGGAAAAAAATAATCTTTGTTTTTGCAATATTACAGACAAGAGTATGCAATGTAAATAAGCCTTCATGTGAGAAGAGAAATTGGCAGAGAGTCTCAGTCTAAAGTCTGCTTGTTCCTGTCTCTGATTTCTCTTTATTCTTTCTCATTTTGCAACTTCTTCAAGCTTACTCCCCTGTGACTGTTTCTTCTGAAACTAGTTGTATGTGCATTTTAGAAAAGATAGACATCACAGCTTTCATTTTTCCCACCATTCCTTAGGGAAAGTTGCTTATAATGGCATCTGGTACATACTAGGTGTTGAGGAAACATTCATAAAAATTAGCAAATAGTTCCATTTTTCCCTGAAATTGTTAACACCTTCCCTATGAACCTGTATTTTCAAAATCCTCTTTTTGTGGGGAAAAAAATCCTTTTGGAGTCTGTGCATTATGAGACTTGTTCTAGCAAATATTAATAACAATTGAAAACAAAAGGCATTGTTACATAAAACATCCACCAAAAAGTTTGTACCACAAAAGCAACCCAGTGAAAACATTCCCCAGAACTCTGATGCAGATAGTCACCACCCAGTCACTTTTACACCACAATAATAAAGCATCATAAACCCTTTGCTGTAGCTTATAAACTGCTACTTTAGTAAGAGAACAAATTTAATGAAAGTTCTATTTGGGTCAATAATTCAATTTTCTACACTTTCACCTTTATCTCAGTTATTCTCTCTGGTCTCCCATTTCCCACATTTGTTCTCTTTTTGAAACCTTTGCCACTAAGTTAATACATCTGAATTGACACTGTCTACTAGGTTCATGATTGCTTCATCTATTCTGGCTATGGATATTATGAACTACCATTCTTTTTTTTTTTTTTTTTTTTTTTTTTTTTTTTTTTTTTTTTTTTTTTTTTTTTTTTTTTTTCCTTTTTAGACTAGGTCTTGCTATTTTTGCCTGTGGAACTGCAGGCTCATGTTGCCCGGGGTACCACAGACTCAAGCAATCCCCAGTCTCAGCTTCCCAGGTAGCTGGGATTACAGGTGCATGCCACCACACCCAGTTATTTTCTGGGACTAGGTCTCACTATGTTGCCCTGCGCGGGACTCAAACCGTGATCCCTGGCCCCAGCTGCTTCATAGATTGAAGCTTACAGGCATGCACCACCGTGCCCAGCTTATAATTCTTTCAGTACCTGTGTGTGTATTTGTCTTCTCTGCATACAGAGCAAATTCTCTAAAATACAAATCCGTTACTTAACTCTTTACAAAAGCAAAACATTTAGAATTCACATAGAAAGTTTGCACCTAAGAGATTTTTTTGGTTTAGCAGTGCTCTTCTTAAATTAGTAAAGTTTACATCATAATCTATATAATTTACTTTTAAACTATTGAAAAACTTGCTTGGACATAGTGACACACACCTGTAATCCAACTACCTGGGAGGCTGAGGCTAGGAATCACTTGAGTCTGAGGATTCGAGACTTACCCTGGACAACATAGCAAGACCTAGTCTCTTTAAAAAAAAATATTGAAAAACTTAGCAACATCATTCTAGCCTGGCAGCAAATGGCAAATAAATCAGTTGCCTCTGTTGACTGGAACTTACTTTCTGGTACATTTTAGTGCCCACCACTTAGCCCCCTACCCAACTGATTTATGTTAGAGCTTTGTATATGAATTAGACTAAACTACCAAGTAAGGCAGGAACCACAGGAAGACCCAGAAGCATTTGTGACTTAGCCAATCAGCATCTACCAGAAAGGAAAGAAAAAAGAACACATATTGATTACAGGTTTCCTCTCCTGTTGAAAAGCATAATATTCCTAGTTTATTATGGTTGGTAGGTTATCAATGGGGTTTAAAATTGGTCAAAAATATTTTCATATAAATTCATGGGAATATAAATTTCATATAAATTCATGTTACTAGACCCAAAATAATTCACCATATAGCCCACTAAAAAACATGTTACAGGCCAGGTGTGGTGGGTGCGCACCTGTAATCCAAGCATTGGGAGGTAAGAGGCTAGGGATCACTTGAGTCCACAGGAATGGGACTACCTCAGGTAACATAACTAGACCTAGTCTCAAAAAAAAAGTTACTTTCATATAGCTGTGGGGGAAATCTGTATCAAGTTCATGCCAAGAAATCCCTGCTTTCAAATATTTCTGTCTAGGACAGCCTAGTAGGTACAGTGAGAGGCACACTAAAATTTACATAAGGAATAGTTTCTTGTTTGTAACCAGCATTCCTCTAGGCAGGCACTGAAAGTCACAAATATAAACTCAAGCATAGGAAGTCATTCAGGACAGAACTGAAATTTAGAGGGAGACTGTCACTGCAAAGAAGGAATGAGGATTTCCTAAATTCTCCATACTCATTTTCCTCATCTGTATGTGGATATGATAGCAGTAACCTCATTAGGTTGTTATGAGAATTAGATAAGTTGATGTTTGGATGAGTTAATATTAAACTCTTAAAGAATGCTTGCACATATTAAAGGATTTATTAAATGGCTTGTTTGGATGATAATAACTTTTAGAACATGGATTTAAGGTAGGAACTTGGCTTGGAGGTAGTGATGGGATGAGTATGAGAATAGGAGACCACAATATGGGAACATGGGCAGTGACTGCACCCTGACTAGAGATTTAGGTAAACCTTACAGAAATAAAGAGCTCCTGGACCAGGAGCTTGTCTCCTAAGACAAAGAGAAAATTTCCTTTGCATTTTCACATGCTGTCTTCTTTAAAACCAGAAGGGCATAGAGTGTTTGGTGTTTCCTAGCACCTGTTATAAGCTTGTCTTTTAGATCATATGTAAATGGTTATTGGAGGAAAATAGAAAATATCTGTGAACAATTTTGAAAACTTGAAACTGAGTTGATAATTAGAACTCTGGGAATGGCAATGAACTAACAGGTGAGGATAAAGAGAGTTCCCAGCTAGATAAATAAACAGTTCTGAAGGCAAGAACTCGTAGCAATTTAAATAATTCCTAAGTGCACAGACTGGGGTAATTGTTTTAATTGTGTGTATTGTTCAACCATTAGCTATGTATATATACATGTGTGTATACATTGCATGTGAGATATCTATTGACTTTTTCACACTACCCAATGTATTCCCCAGGCTATGTCTTTCCAACCTAAATTAAGTTCTAATTATCTAAATATGAATAAATCTTCTCTTTCTCAAGGAAGAAACAAACCACTTTAAAAACAAATAGAGAAAATGCAATTGCCTTTTTCTACTCTGTCCTCCTTGTCCCATTGCTGACTGCAGGAGAGGAGCAGCAAGACCATCATGTGGTCAGAGGAGGAGACTAAGAGGCCGGAGTGAGGCCTTTTGGACAAAAGATCTGTCTGTCTGGGAACCTGGCCCATTGCTGTTGAAGGGCAACTTTTCTGAAAATAAATACTTTGCCCAAAACTGTTGTAATTCTTGTCCATGCATGCTGCTCTATGGCATGAACTCCTCTTCTCCCTGACACACACCCCTTCTTTTTTCTGATTCAGCCAACTTCCCCTTGTGACCAAAATCTTTTTATCATATTTGGCACCAGAAACCAAGAAATCCCCCAAATTGGAGACATGGTGCCATAAGCAGTTCCTTCTTTGTTTTGAAAAAATGTATGTGCATAAGAGGATTAATTACTACCAGTGCCCACCCAGTGCTCTGCAATTTCTCTTGAAACTCCCTATGCGGTAAGGGAAGAAAGAATTTTTCTAACCAAGAAGACTATTGTCTAGGTTCTATACTTTTTTTAGCTTAAGTAGATGCTAGCTTCACTTCTCTGCCTGATAAGGACCAATATGTGTGTAAATTGGCAGCTACCTGATTCTGAGATATTTCTTACTTAGCGTCCAAGAGGGGAAAAAAAATAACCATTAGCCAGAAACAGAGCAGCAATGAGAGAATCCCTCATACAGTATTGAGGCTGACAGACCCACTAAATCTGAATTCAACCAGGTGGAATTGAGGGGATGCCAAGGAAATACTAGTGGGACACAGCAGGATCACTTCTCAGCAATATATTTTTAACTCATATTGTAGTTTATTTCTAGAATTCTAATTTAATTTGAACGGTTTAAAAATGTTTTTAAATGTCTATCCTCTAACTTTGGATAATTGTTTCACACACTTGAGCTGGTCAGTACCCAGCTGAGTACTCGCCACACAATTATTGACCTTCACCACTATTATGCCATATTATATGGCATATATCTTTAGTGCTAAATTTTAGATTCTCAATACCTTAGGGTAATGGTTCAATACTTCTCAAATTCTTGTCCTAGTTTAATGATATGCTATCACCTGGCAATTTTCAAATGCATGTTATTAGGTTGCTCCTCATACCTATAGAGCTAGAAACTGGATGGGAATGCATTTTGGAGAAACAGTAATCTGTATATAAGTTAAGTCTAGATAATTCTGATAGGTATCTAAAGTTTGAGAACCAATGCCTTAGAACCCACAACTTCTACAAGGAAAGAAGGGGGTCTTAAATAATATTTCAAGTGTCCTAAAATCCTCAGATTCCAGGAATCTTCATGCTCTTTAGCTTCTTTCTCTCTTTTCTGTAGTCTTCTAAAGTTCTCACAGCCCTGGGTGATGTACCCTTCTATCACCTCCTTCAGGCCCAGGTGTACCCACTCACTCATGCACACACCCACTGGGCCGGATATGTACAATCATGGGGCAGCTCAATGCCACAGGTGCTGGTCATCAAGGCGAATGGCAGAAGGGCAGAAACCCTGAAGAACTCATTTACCTTACATTCTTGAATAGTTTCTGATTTGTTATTGTTCTGTAATTTACTTTTAGCATCATGCACTATTTTAGCAACATGGTTAAATGTTCCTCCTGCTTGGTTGTTGGTTCCCTTGGGGTCCCCCCCCTCCTCCAGCCTCCCTCTGGTCACTCCCTCTTTTTCTTTACGGTTTATTGCTCCATTTAGCCCTTAAGTGTTTTTTTTTTTCTCCCCCTCTGGAGCAATGTCCTTTTCCTGGGTGAAGTTCGGTGTTCCAAGGGCATGGTAGATAACGATTTTCATATTTCCAGTCTTAGCTTGCATCGGGCAGCCCTTTTGATAGGACTATCGGAAACCGATAGTACCAGTTCCTCTGTTCTGTTTGTCTCTTCCATTCTGTTGTTGGTTGAAGAAATTCCCTGGAAGGGAGATCTGTCAATTGAAGCTTGGTCTGGTTGGTCTCCTTGTTCATGGGCCGCTACTTAGCTGTCAGGCTGCTGCCTTATTTCTGTGGCCATCCTCCTCTGTCCAGAAGGCTGGGCACTGTGCTTTAGCTGAAGGCCTCTCCAGGCCACAATTCTGGCTCCTAAGCCTCACCGAGAATGATGGTGTTGGCGCAATCCCAATTGTCTTCTCCATGGTTGGCCTCCCAGTCCTGTGTTCCATAGCCCTCTCCAACGTCTTTCTGGGCCCTACCCAGGGCATGTGTGTGTCCAGGCCTCTTATTCAAATCACTTGCCTCATCTATTTTTTTCTGTTGTATTATTTACCGAGTTCTTGTTCCTGCTGAGTACTGATTGGAGTGGGAGTAGTCCGAGAGGGGGTTAAATGTCAAACTATGGCACCCACCCCCAGCCCCAGTAGGGCTTCAACCCCCCACCCTCACCCCCCTCACCTCCCCCAACCTCACACAAGCCAGAAGGCTAAGCATTCCTGGGACCCAAGCCCAGATGGTACCAAATCCCAGACACATAGAACTCAGTCCACCTGGTGGAGGCAAGCACAGCCCTGGGCCTAGAAACCCATGAGGCTGCTGGTGGGCAAGGCTCCCTCTTCCCCCCGCCCCACCTGCCATGCCAGCCAGAAGGCTCAGTACAGGATGCCTACCCCTCAAGCCCCCGACCCTCACCTGGGATCCCAAATAATTGTTTTTAATGAAAGGTTGTGAAGTCAAGAATACCCTATGTCACCATTTTAGTGATATCACTCCAGGGTACTACTTTTAAAAATAAGCATTAGAACTATTAATGTTAATTGTTTAAATAGTGACAGGTATAATTTTAAAATATTGTCATTACAATTTCAGTACAATTAGTGAACAAACCTGACTTCCTATACCAGCACTAAATTGCCATTCTTTCAACATTCCACAACATATTTTCATTATAGAAAGATAAAAAAAATACAAAAGAGAAGAAATAACCCAGAATAGCGTGATTCAAAAATAATGGCATTGCATATTTTGTGTCCTTTGAATTTGGGGGAAACATTTTTCAACTTTTCACCAACTGAGATCATACCTAGCACATGAACTTGTGTCCTGTATTCATTTAAGAAAATACTAACACTAAACAAGTAGAAAAAATCATTTGTTGAAAAAAGAACAAGCAGAATGAAAATCTGTCCTTAATTGGACCATAATTTAATATAAATAGCTTACCAAAAATAAAGTGAACATTATTTTCACACCAAAAAAAAAAAACAAAACAAAACAGAAAATGAATAATTTATTTTAATAAGCAGCAGTCCATAGTGTATTAAGCCCAGGTACTGCAATTAGTCTGCTTGAGTTCTGTACTGTTCATTGTGGGAAGGATACCTTCACAATCACATTGAGTTTCAGTTTTTGTTATATGAAAAACAGTGCCTCCCTATTCTTGTTATAAGGGGAATCTATGAGACAGTGAGCACAGCACCCATGAAGTAGTGAATTGTCTATAAATGTTAACTATGAAGATGATGATAAATATCTAGTAGGTGAAATTTATGAAGATGATGAATATCTAATAGGTGAAATTTACATCAAAAATACATATAATTTCAGACAGAATAAAGAAAATAGAAACAAAATCAGACAAAAGAGTCATCAGCATGACAAGGATGAGAGGGACACATCTCTTCAAGAGCTCTTTAGTGGACATTCAATATTTACTTGTTAAGTAAGTGAATCATGGATACAGTTTATTAGCATAACTAGGAATTTTAGTGATTTCGTGACAATTTCTGGCTTTGGCATTGATTAGGAAAGGATTGTAATATAAAAGGTGATGACTATTTTGAGTGATTCAGTTGGTGAAACTTCAATCAGCATATCAGGGAACTCAGTATAGTTCTTGTATGACAGGCAACCTGAAATATATAAATTAGGTTTTGAAATACCACATCTTGAGTCCCTGACAAAAGGAGAACTTGAGGAAGGAAGCTTTGGTAAAAAAGCTTGGGGACTAAAACATGCTGTGGGATGGATGATTCAAGTGTCTAGTTGTTGAAGGAATCCTTCAGGGCATTCAACTTAAGTGGGCAAAATATCATTTATTTAGGAATATGGTAGGGAGAGACAGGAAGAAACACTCCTAAATGAAGAAGCAATGTTTCAGAAAACAGATTTTGTCAGATATGTGTCACTTGATTTTCCTGAGCAGTACAAATACCAAATGACTATACAACCTTTCTCAGCCTTATGCCAGGGAGAACAACTAGAAGGTAAGGAGAGGTAGGCAAAGAGTCACAAGGTAACTGTCAACATCAGAACTTGACAAAATTTGATCTAAAAACTTAAGAATCCAGTTTTAATTCTGCTGCGAATTCACTGAATAATCACACTTCACCATGGCCTCAGTTTTTCTGATCTGTTGGTGATATAACATCTGTTCTATCTTTAAAACAATCAGGAAAATGATAATGGGATAATACTTCCACCAGAGTTCAGTCTGGGGACAGAGACCATATCAGATTTTTGCTAATTATTTATTGTGCTATTTTTCACAAGAGAGAGTAGTTAAAACTATGTCTAACATATTTCAAATGGGGTAACTGAAAATGTCAAGAAGGCACAATAAAGTATGATGGAGGAAGCAGCTACCAGAAACAGCCATACCCCTCAGAGCAGAGCAATGTTAAGGCAAGGGAAGTGGGTAGAATTTAGAGTTTGGAGGGCACACACCACTCAGTTCTCTGAAGACAGGGTACTGCTGGGCTGATGGCTCTGCAATGAGAGTTGCGACCACTCTTTTCATCTGGGAGTCTACCTTCTAAGGAATAAGCAGTGATCAGGTGATGCTGGGGTCTTGAGGTGAGGAACACAGTATAAAACTGCTTTTGCAAATATTAGTAGTATCACTGTATCTACCTGCTGCCACTGCTGCACATAAGATGAAGGTTGCTGTGATGCTGACAAAACAGGAAGCAACTGGAAAGAGAAAGTGTCCTGCTTTCTTCTTCCTTCTTGTGCCATATGAAAGTTGGTGTCTCAGAGCCCAGCCATCATAGTAGCATCAGGCAGCATTAAAAAAAAAAAAAAAAAAAAGTGAACTTTAATCTGGGATACAATAAAGCTTCATGTCTGATATAATGTCAGTAAGAAATGTTGGGGGGGGCGTATTTCCATGGGGATTAGCAGTTATACAATCATATATTGTAAAATATGCAAAAATAAAAAAATTAAAATTAAAAAAAAGAAATGTTTTAAAGTCCTTCAAAATAGCACATCTACATTGTATTATGAACCTGTTGGCCATCTTATATGACTTCTTTGGGAAAATGTCTATTTAGTTCCTCTGTCCATTTTTATTCAAACTTTTTGGGTTTGGGTTGTAACTTATAACTGGCAGAAACCTTAACTTACAGAGAAGCGAGGACATGTAACTTGAGGAGGAGAAGGGACTTACAGGGGAGAGCCTGACAACATGAGTATCAGAGACTTGAACTTGTTAACTTGCAGGAGAGAACCTGAGAATGCAAGTGCCTGGGACCCAGAGAAGGCACTTGCAGAGATAAAGGAACTTGAAACTTTGGACTTGAACTTGTAACTTGCAGAGAAGAGCTTATAACTTTCAGAAGAGAAAAGGAACTTGCAGGGCAGAGCCTGAAAAAAATGAGTACCTGGAACTTGGAGAAATAGTCTCAGAAAGAGCTTGCATATTAGAAGGTCTCCTTTTCCTGACCTCTGGAAAAGGGAGACCAGCAGCCACATTCAGCAACCAACTGACCACCAAGCAAGAGAAACATACATACCTTTGCAGAGACTGGGCCTCTGGTCCTGTCTCTTGGCATTGCCTGATAGGAGTTCCAAAGGCCCAGTGTCTCTAGCTGTTTGGTGGTGATGTGCTCCTGGTGACAACTCTTACGCATCGCTGTTGTCCTTGGCATTCCTGGTGACAGGTGATCAGCTCTCTGCTTGGCTGGTGGAGACAGACTAGGGGAGAAGACCCAGAGAGAGAAGGACTGGCATGTAGAACCTAGAGAAGGAACCTCAGAAAGAATTCAAGAACCCAGAGAAGGAACTGTAAGGGAACCTTGGAAAGAGCTTGCACTTGATAACTGTTCCAGACCCAACAGAGAAGAGAAGGCCTCCATTCCTGGCCTCCAGAGGAGGCGGGAGAATCAGCAGCTGCATCTAGCAGTCAAACAACACCTGGGGAAGAGAATCTGAGATCTTTTCAGAGACTGAGTCCTGTCTTTGGCATTGCCTCACAGGAGCACCAAAGGCCCTGGGTTTGGTGTCTCTAAGAGCTGTTTCTTGGTGGTGCACTCCTGGTGACCACTCATGAGCACACTCTTGTCCTTATCGTGCTTGGTGACTGATAATCCACACCTTGTTTGACCTGTGGACACTGACTGAGTGACTGGCCCCTGTGGCTACATTAATCTCTTTGTTTTCCTGTGAATCGCATGGTTGTTAAAGGTCTCTTGCAACAGCGTGTGTGAGTGAAAGAACCCACAGGTAGTGACCTATACAGGTACTGTCCTGTATAGTCTTTTTTTCACTTGTATTTGTTCAATTTAGGGGTACCCCTGTGCTAGCACGCAGTTTCAATATCATGTCTCCATTGAGAGAAATATGGATATATGAGAGTCTAAATGAAATACCTGAGATATATATTTTGCCTATTAAACAAATTTTTAAAACCCACCTGTCATTCATTAGACACCCTCCACCCTTACTCCCAACCTCACCTTATTCCTCACCCTTATTTTTCAATCCCCACCATCTTCCCACCCCCAACCTCAGTTCTGTTGTCAGTCTAATTTGAAAAGAATAGTCTCTTTAAGTACACCCCACCTCTTTTATTTTATTTTATTTTATTTTATTTTTTGAACATTGCTGCTGAGATGGTCCAAACATTCTGTAACTATAAAGAGTCTCAAATTTCTTGGTGTGTTCTAGGAATTCCGATGGTGTATTGTTTGGGAGAACTGATTACGTCTAGGTAGTGAAGTTGAGGAATTGCAGCCTGAGGGAGGCCCTGTTCCCACTAGCTCAAGTCCCTCAGGTGGAGATGGAGGTTTAAGGACAGTCTCCAGTCAGAATACCAGAGTGGAGGGGAGGAAACAAGGCTGCTTTAAGACCCAGATGTGCTGCCGGGGAAGGCATCTTCAGGGGATGTCTCTCTGTCTTCTTCCCCTTCAGGAAGGGTTAGAGAAGCTCCTCATGATATGGTGGTTCTCACTTCCAGGGACTTAGCATCGTCCAGCATCTTCATTTCTTCCTGTTTCAAATGTTGAGGAACTGTCTCTCTCACCTGGCATCCTCTTTTGTCACAGCATAAACCCTGTCAATGTGATGGCATTTCTCTTCAATCAGGGTAGTCAGGGTTTTTGTGAGCTGCTTTTCACATCTGACATACAGATGAGCCATCAGGCAGTGCCTCTACCATTTCCTCACTGACTTTCTCAAAACTCAACCCAAAGACAAGACCCACAGAGGCTAGCAGTCCCTCCATGGCTCTGACTCAACACACAGCTCTGTCTGGTAACCATGGAGGCACTATCCACAACAAACCCTAACATTCTATAACCAGAAGATTGAAGTCCAGGCCAACTGTCACCACCAACTGCCAATAAATTAGAGACAGGACCTGAATATTTAAGGCGGGCTTTAATCATAGACAGCAACCTGGAAGATGTGAGGGATAACACCTTGAAGAATCTGCCTTAACATTTTATTTCCAGCTGACTATCGATAGTGAGTTGAACAAAGGCAGTTCAGCAGTGGGCCACCCTTTCCTGATGTCAGCAGCCTGTGATATCCAGCCCCCAGAACTTATCACCCCTTCTGGATACCTGGCCTCACACTCCCAGAGTGCTTCTGATAGCACTGGTACCTGCACTTTTCCAGAAGTGTCTGGACTGGTAATTAAATCAGAGTAGACAGGTCATAAACAATGTGTGTGTTCCAAATTTACTACTCCACCCTGAAGAGTGTCTTGCCTGATCACCTCCCCCTCCTGAACCCCTATCGTTCCTCACCCCCATTAGTTATAACCCTTTTATCTATAAGGCTTGTTTCAAGTCAAGAATAGCACTGTCTCTGTGCATGTGATCAGTTGTGGTGGTTGTCCTGGCCCCTTCTGATTCTTCAGATTTTTCCATGCAGGCTGGCACAGTTGGAATGTATTGTATACAGCAGCAGGCAATTATACCCCAGAAAACAAAAAGCAAAAAGATTAGAAAAGCCTCCCTTATCCCTAAATACTTGAGAGCCAGGAGGTTAAAGGAGATAGATTGAGACTAAAAAAATCTTCCTGTTTCTTTGTCTGAGACAACAGCATGAACAGTCTTAACTTTCTGTTCAGTAAGTCGAGCAGTG